>CM072515.1:44943503-45226003 GCA_036898135.1 Oncomelania hupensis | reverse complement strand
TCTTGCCACTGTAGATTGCTCTAACCTATAAAGGGAAAAGTGAAAGCCCCAGTTGAAAACCTGTCTTTCCTTTGTAGGAATGGCAGATTCACTGCGGCAACAGTACCCCCGTTGGAGTGCCGGGGGTTTCAGTATAAATAGTATCCCCACTTTATGGAAATTTAGTGCTTTAAATTCCCACTGTCGCTGTCTTCCTCATTTACTCTTTCCCATTCCTGCTCTGTCCTATCACTCTGCTATACTATCTTCTTCTTCGCTAGATCAATGACCTACCTTTTTTCTTGAAAACTCTTCCTGGACAAGACTCCTTTTTTGTGTATGAGGTCTGTTGGATCAGCTTGGGAGTGTTGGACGCTTTCTGCCGGGTGGTCACTAGGGCTTCCTATGATGTATTACTTAGGCATTTTATATGTATATGTTTTGTTGATAATTTATAATGATGTTTGTATTCTATTTTGTTTTTGTAACCGGGGGTTCGAGTAGTTGGGGTAAAGCCTCAGCCGTCCCCTGCGTGGGATGTCTTTATTGTAAAGTGACTGGCTGGTGGAGGGCGTTCAATTTTCCCACTAGGGTTGTTTCAGCAGATCTTTTATGCGGATCGGGGTTTGTCCGGTCCTGATTTGGCTCGGGAGAGTCCGCTGGACCTAAAGCAACAATCAATCAATCAATCAATCAATTTACCGTCCGTTATCTCAGTTATATTTTTATAAGAAATCTCTAGTCATAAAAGAAGCTTTCCGAAGGATTTAATAATCGTTCATGTAGACTATTTTTTATTTATTTTGTTGATTTGTTTGGTCATTATAACCTTTCACTTCCGGTTTAAAGTGTAAATATTTTCTTGGGATTTTGATTAGTTTTGATTAATTCCATTCAAATCATACTGTAATATTAATTCCATTCAAATCATACTGTAATATTAATTCCATTAAAATCATTGTGTAATATTAATTCCATTAAAATCATTATGTAATATTTAGTCAACACGTTTTTTATTCTTATTGTAGAAACTTACTTATAGTCTGTTTGTTTCTTATTTCTCCACCTATTTCCAGCCTTTGAGTTAGATGATTATGAAGATGACTATGACGATGATGATGATGAAGATGAAGATGATAATGAAAGGAAATTTGAGCGTCGCTGAAGTTGATAACTTTTTTATGACTTTGCTCCTTGAACAAGAACTCTCCCTGAGTGTCAGTGAATAATTATTTTTCCCTCACACACACTCCGCAACACAAAGATAAGATATTCTGAAGCAATCAGTCCAGTAAGATAACAAATAATAATGAAACGCATAATGATAACACGTCAACTTGAGATTTCAAGTATTGCGGACTGGGGTGGGTGCGTGCGTGTAATTGTGTCATGCAGTGGCGCAAAACCGAGCGATAGGGTGAGGAAAAGCCTCGAAACTTTACAACGACCTAAAAATAAAACCTCTGTGGGAATTGCAAAGATAAAGCTGCTTCCGATATTGTTTTGACTCTGGGATTCATGAGATCACAACAACGGGGAGGGTAGGACAGATGGAAGGAGTGGAGGGATGATGGGGCGGAGAGGTAGATGCTGGCACAGACTATTACTAGTCTGTGGATGCTGGCAGGGCACACTGCCTCAGCGAGCTTCATTTACGTATTGTATCCCATGCACCTTTGTGTGATCTGGCACTTCTCTAATTAGGAGAGTTCACAATTCCACCGGTAGTCTAGTTCTTAACCGGTCCTCGCTTCCACTAGTACCTCAAACCGCTTTGGGTGCAGAAAATCGGTTCGCCGGTAAATAGCATAGTCTGTCCGTGGTGTGTTGTGTGTGGATGTGTGTGTGTGCGAAAGAGAGAGAAAGAGGGAGGGGAGGGGGGAGAAAGGGAGGATAAGGAAGGAGGAGGAGGAGAGAGTCATACAGACAAAGAGAGAGCCAGACAGAGATAGAGACAGAGACTAAGCGTCAGTGTGTTGTTGTTGGTTTTTTTGGTTTGTTTTTGGATTTTTTTTTTTTGGGGGGGGGGGGGGGGTGAGGGGAAGAGGAGGGCATAGAAGAGGGGGTCACGCCTATAAATTAGGTCCGATTTTTCATACCGGTGCCCGAAGGGTGTTTCACCCGTCCCCTATACGCTTAATGTGTCCGGGGACGTAAATTTATTTAAAAAAAAAATACCGGTGCTACCAATAAGCACACTTAGAGAGACAGGAATGAGTTGAAGTGCTGGGACTGGTATGCCAAGATTTAGGCCTATTGAATTACGCCACTTCTTGACTCAACAAACACTCTCATCTACTGTTGTACGTCAGTTCATGGGAATGATATTGTGCCAAACTTATCACGCTGTAGCAACGGTTCTCTCCGTATTCAGTTTAGTAATAGCCGCCCTCTGTGTGTGTGGGTGGGGGTGGGTGGGTGGGGGGTATATTTAAAACTACACCAATGAGGTGATGTGTGCATGCGTGTGTGTGTGTGTGTGTGCGTGTGTGGGTGTGTGGGTGTGTATTTAAAACTACACCAATGAGGTGATGTGTGCATGCGTGTGTGTGTGCGTGCGTGTGTGCGTATGTGTAAAAGAGAGAGTGTGTGTATTTGTCGTGTTCATCAATAAACCAGTTGAATAGTCAAAACGCTGCCTCTCTCAATTTCAAAACAAAGATTGAAAGAAAAACAGAATGCCACATGCACACTTTCTATAAATTAGAAAGGCCATTTTCTGAACTGGAACTGTTGCTGGTGTTGCTCCCAGCTAACTCAGGAAGGAATAGCTATTCCCAAATTGGAAGGGCAATTTCCAAATGGAATTGCTGATATGGTTGTCATTCCTAACTGAAATGAACTATAAATAGATAGAATAAAATAAAATTGTTTTAAAGTACAAAAAAATATGTAAGGCAATTATTGAAAAATATGTTAATTTTAAAAATGCGTAATGCATGGTGTACTTGTAATTGCATGCAGTTTTGGATATTGAGCCTGTTTATTATGCACAAAACGTTAAAAATCGTTCCACAACTGTTCAATATTGCCTGTTTATTCGGCCTTGGTGCTTCCTTGACCAACGTATAACAACAGAGCCAAGCGAAAGGGGGGAGATAAAAGAATTGAAAGATTAGGCCTGATCAGATCATAGCTGTTCTACCTATGGTTATAATAAAATCGTCGCCTGTTTCGAACTGGAACATAGCCGAAGCGAATGTGCATAGGAACCGATTCTACATTGTGATAATACAAGGCCATACTAAAAAGTTAACCGAGTACTCTACTTCCGTAAAGCTAACAGCCGTGCAGTACGCATGCAGTGATCCCTAAACAAGTTGTCCTAGCCGGGAACACGCGTTGACAGCGATAGATTTGCGCGGGTGTGGTCGCAGACTTCTGGTTGTCTCAGTCTATGCCCCATATTGCCGAAATGACATACCGTACAGTCTGTACGCGTGTGTGTGCCTCAGCAGTTTAGGGTACACAGCGTGTTTGTATCATACATGAGTGATCTGCGGTAATCCGTGTGTCACAATACCCACCCACACAACCAGAGCTGGCATCATCTGCATAATTATGGAACACGTGGTCGATCTTGGACGACGCAAACCTATTTAAACTGAACAAAGGAGCAAACTAGAGGACTACGAAGACAGCTACACAAAACTTCCTCGGTTACTAAGAGGAGCTGAAAGAGGTATGCATTTTTCTTTGTACCTTTTGTCTAAAATATCTAAGTATTTTAATTTCGTGAAACTAAAAGTCGGTATAATTTTGTTCTTTCTCTAAAGAAAAAAAAAACTTCTGCGAGATATAGCTAGACTTCTTGTATTTATAAGTGAACCAACCTTTGGTTATTTTATAACAGAAATTAGTTAGCATGTTACATTTTTTTTTAAAGACGTTTATGTTTTTCACATTTTACAAAATAATAATAATAAACCTGTATTTAAATAAGGATGAATGCATTTTAAAGAAATAACCAAAACTTGTTTTAAACAAAGTCTAATAAATGAAATTAAATAAAATTTAATAAAGCTTACTAAACAAAATCGGACAGAATTAACAACATTGAAATCGTTTACGCTTTTGCAGTTAAGTGAAGAAATCCAAGCAGGGCTTATTGTTCATTCCCGCAACAAGCAACTAAAGGACCACAACTCCAAAACCTTAGTCAGCAGCCAATAAGGAACAATATACTTCAGGGATGTCGTTTGGGTCGGATCTTCGGCTTTTAGCCGAAATTTTTATAAAAAAAAGCCGATAAACTGTCCATCATGTCGGCTCGCCGAGCCGAAGTTTTCACGTGTGAATCGGCTCGGTTTTGTCCATTTTTGCGATATTCCTGTGCTGTAGTACTACGCTTGCAGTTTAGGCGAGGATTCGATAATTACTAAGGTTAAACTCAGAAACTCTGACAGTATTGTGGTCTGTCAAGGGACACTCTAAACTTTTTATTGTTTTTGTGTGTCTAAAATTTAAGAAAATAAAATTTCATTTCAATGTTCTTTTTCTACTCTTAAAATCATGTTTTATTACAAAGATATGCATCCACAGAACACCTTTAATATATGGAGGTAGTGAATCTAGTCAAAAAACATGTGAGACTGCTTTGGAAGAGAGAGAGCCGAAACTTTCAGTAAAAAGCCGAAAGTTTCACGGATGGTTCGGCCAAATCGCCGAAGAAAAAAATTCCTAGCAACATCCCTGTACTTAATAATAAGGAAGCACAGATAATAATATGCATACTTTAATAATAATAATAATAATAATAATAATAATAATAATAATAATAATAATAATAATATAATAATAATAATAATAATAATAATAATATTAATATTAATATTAATAATAATAATAATAATAATAATAATAATAATAATAATAATAATAATAATAATAATAATAATAATAAGTCTTAATAAAACAGGACGCTGTGCTATACGCAAGCGGTTTTCCCTCGGTCAATCTCTATGCGCCGCTATCTAAGGAAATCGCTAGTACAGAACAAGGAAAGGACTATAAATTTATGCATACTTTAATAATAATAATAATAATAATAATACACATGATTTTCTTTGTAAAATTTGATCGACTCCACCCAGTACGGTTATTAAGGAGATGGGGTGGAAAAGAGGAAACCGGAGTATTCAAAGGGGCGGCTCCATGTGTCCGGGGACCGAAATTTACTTACTTACTGGTATACAAGGCGGAAAAGGCCTCAACATGTATTATATAGATATATATCTATAAAATAAATACTTTGATTGACTGCATCCAAACCCATTGTCCAGATAAGAGATCGAGAAACCGGAAAACTGGGCGAAATTAACCCCGTCTGCGGTATGCGTTTTCATGAAGACTAGAAGAAAGGTAGAGAGACTCGCTCATCCACGACAATACCTAACTAAACGTGGGCGATAACTGGTTTCAGGACAAGCTCAGTTAAAACCGGAAGATAAAGAGCCCAAGAGCCTATTATTTTGTTGTTATCTGGTTTTGTTTCCGCCCTGAGTTCGTGAGTGTAAAAACAAAGTATAAGCTAATTGATCTTTGCTCTTAGAAGAATGTGTTTAAACAATGACTAACTAACTAATTAGAAGAAGGTGCCCTTGTTAAGAACAAGAAGAGCAAGAAAAACAAGATCAAGATTAAAGTGTTTCTGAGGTCGAGATTTAAAAAAAAAATTCTAAAATGTCCTAATTCACGCAAAGGGTAACTTCAAATTTGAATTCAAAGTTCGTTTCCGACCGCTCAATAGAGGGGCACAGGCGCCCAACAAATTATCGCAGCGGTCATTGACGAACATGTTCCAAGGCGTTGTTGTGAATTAACCGAGCAGGAGTATTGTTTTTCTGTGGTCCTGCGTGACGCATAATGACTGTCATAAGAAGCTCTTTGCTAGAATCGTGCCGTGACGATATCATGGACTCCAATGTGTTTTTAAACTGTTTACCGTAAATCGGAGAACTTTAATCTCAGTAATGGGGATGACTAAACTCTTTTATGACCATGCTACCTAGTGTAAGTTTGAAAAAAAAACAACAACATTCGATTCACTTTAAAGTCAAATGTTACGCGGGCTATTTTAGTACAGTAGGCGTCACACTTCTTCTTCTTAGTTTGTGCCGCCCTTAATCAATTACATTGATTCATGTGGTGCTGTAGATCGTCACTTAGGCCTAGGGGTTGCACAAGAAGAAAGCATTTAGAGTTTATTTGAAACTGTTAAGAAGACATAGCAAACGAGAAAGCGCTGTTTTAGTTGTTATAGAGGTATTCTTTAAGCGCGCTTTATGTTAGACCTGAAGGACTGGATGAGTTGGGATTGTTAAATTGTTCTTTATCCTTATTCAGTCTACAGTCAGACAGACTTTAATAGAAATAGATGAATCAAACTTTGCTGGCGAGAAAATAAAAGGCTTCAATCTCAATAGATTATCGCTGCAATCAAAAATTTACAGGTAACACATTTATTTATTTATTTATTTATTTATTTATTTATTTATTTATTTATTTATTTATTTATTTATTTATTTATTATTGAATTGCCGGTATGTTTGCTTGCTTGTTTATTTGGTGTTTTTTTTTATTTCAAAGATACTTGTTTGTGTATTTTTTTGGGGTTGAAATAACATGTTCAATCTGGAGGAAACATTACTAAGCATAATATAGATTATGGATAGTATTTTTGAATCGCACTCAGAATAGTCGCACGGACGACGAAGACATAATTCAATATTAAAATAAGCGTAAACATTAATTCTAGTATTCTGCTCGTGTATAGCTGTATCAGATTAGCCGCACGGATGAAGGTCAATGAATAAGCACAGCTAGTTTTCTTGATCCGCTGTGTCACATTAGTCGTACGATAACAAGGATCAACATCACATACATAATTAGGTTTAGGGGTAGGTGTAATATTTCCACAGGAAAAGTTGGGTGGTCCAATTAAATTGTGCTTCTCCTATGATTCTTGATGTAGGCAGTGCTGTTCGATGACTAAACGGATGAATGAAGAAATGGATGAATGAATGTCTGGCAACGCGTTTAAATTAATATTTCCACGCCAAAGAGCATGATCACAGCACTGGCGGGAGATGCGTGCACATAAGCATACACACATACACACGCACAAACGCGGGCGCGCGCGCGAGACAGGGCCGGGGCCAACTCACTTCCTTGTTTCGTTAGATCATAGTGATTGATTTCTATGTTTTGCTGTTTGTCAGACATGATAAGTTTGACAACCATATAATTATTTAAATATTCGTGTGCTTACAGCATTACACACACTTTTTATAGCTCCGTACAAATACGAAGTGCCGGTTTGAGAAACAGAGTTGACCGCCGTGCATTCGCACACATGTAGGCTACTTGGATGTCTCTACTGGCCTAGATTTATAATAAAGACCTACAAATGCTTTTTTCGCTGTATAAGAAGTTCGCAGCTCAGTAGAGTGACAAAATACTATTGTCACAATTTTTTTTAATTTAATCGTTCTTATATAGCGCTTTTCCAGCTCAAGAGCTGCTCAAGGCGCTGGCCGATACAGGATCTAACTCAAGCCCCGAGGCGCCAAATTGCAGCCTTTGGGCGCATCGTAATAACGCTCCAGACAACTGAGCACAATCCTGGGCAGCCGAGATGTGGAGAAGGACCTAGTTGTACGCTGGGTGTGTTCTTGTCACCTGCACTCACCCGTCTAGGACATGAGCGTCAGGATTTTTAAAGTCCGTTATGATGGAACGTATGCGACACAGAACAAGAACTCGGTTTATACTCTCATCCGAAGGAGTAGGAAACGGGAGTAAAGTGTCTTTACCAAGGACACAACACAATGCCCCGGCCTGGGCTCGAAACCGGGACCTTCATATCCGCAAGCCAAAGCTCTACCATTACATTACATTACATTACATTACATTACATTACATGATTATTGCTTTAGGTCCAGCGGACTCTTCCGAGCCAAATCAGGACCGGACAACCCCTGATCCGGATAAAAGTTCTGCTGAAACAACCCTAGTGGCAAAACTGAAAGCTCTCCACCAGCCAATCACTTTACAATAAAGACATCCCACGCAGGGGACGCTGAGGCTGTACTCTAATTTATCGAACCCCCGTTTACAAAAACAAAATGGAATACAAACATCATTATAAATTATCAACAAAACACATACATATAAAATGCCTACATTGCTAAATAATAACATCATAGGAAGCCATAATGACCACCCGGCAGAAAGCGTCCAATATTCCCAAGCTGATCCAACAGACCCCATACACAAATAAGGAGTCTCGCCCCGGAAGAGTTTTCAAGAAAAAAGGTAGATGACTGGTCTAGCGAAGATCAGAAGAAGATAGTATAGCAGATTTATATTACAGAGCAGGAATGAGAAAGAGCAAATGAGAAAGACAGCGACAGTGGGAATTTAAAGCACTAAATTTCCAGAAAGTGGGGATACTATTTATACTGAAACCCCCGGCACCACAACGGGGGAGCTCTACCACCAGACTCACATATACAAATACACTTACGCACACACACGCATGTAGGCATAAAAAGAAGCCAAACGTAAAACTCTTGTGGAAACATAGACCTGGGGAGGGGAGAGGGTGGGAGTGGGAATGCAGACTCAGTCAAACATAAACCTACATTTAGGGAACATATTGACCTGAGGGAACACCTGGTTGACGCTTTCAAATATATATACAGAACATACTCCCGATACCAATTATTCGGATTGGCATAATTATGTGACATGAAGTGATGAACATTTTGTATTTCCAGAACTGGAAATTTTTGGAAATACTAGTGGGTTGGGGAGTAATGGAGTTGATGGAGGGGAGGAGGGGGGAGATCAGAACGAGCCAAAAGTCGGTCAGTCGGAAGCCATATCTCCAGAACTACTGAACGCATTTTCACAACTCTTCATAGAAACATTACCTAGGTTAGTGACCTGTCTACTGTGCCATCCTAGTTGCTCTACCGCAAAGGTCAAGGTCATTGCAGTCATTTTGTTGCTAAACACATTTTGCTCAATATCTCAAAAACGTTTGAAGCGATTTTGGTTTTGTTATACGGGTACTTCAAATCACGGTCATTTGCGAGCCTCTAATGACAACAAGACTGGCACTATATTACTGAAATAAAAGACACAGTAGCATCTAACTGCAAACAATACCATATTCTGGACGGGGGCAGGAAGGGGAGAGGAGGAGGGGGAGTGGGAGGGAAACACCCAGCGACGAAGCTGGATTCATATGACGGTAAACAGTGTTAAATATTTGTGACACATTCATACCTAGACTATACACACTCCCAAGACCAAACACAATAAAGATGCAAAATAAAACAAAAACAACAATCATCAGAAAAGTGAAAGAACAATGGAAAGAATGCAAGTAAAGCACATTCTCGTTTCCACCAAAGCACTTGAAGATTATTATTATTATTATTATTATTATTATTATTATTATTATTATTATTATTATTATTATTATTATTATTATTATTATTATTATTATTATTGTTGTTATTATTATTATTATTATTATTATTGTTATTGTTATTATTATTATTATTATTATTATTATTATTATTATTATTATTATTATTATTATTATTATTATTATTATTATTATTATTATTATTATTATTATTATTATTATCGGGTTTTAATTACTATTATGATAGTTATGAAGTAAGAAATACGACAGTTACGCCGTGAAGTATTTATTACTGTTGTCGGGTTTGGGTTACTATATGATAGGTATAAAGTGAGAAATACGACAGTTATTATTATTAGTATTGTCGGATCTGTGTTTCTATAATAATTAGGAAGTGAGAAATACGACAGTTAAGCCGTAAAATATTGGGCTTTTATTGACGATATAAAGTAAGACTGGGGTAGTGTGAATTACGCCGTATATAACGTTTGGACATAAAAACTGCAGCGAGCGACATTTGGCGTTAGATTTCGATCAGTAACTTCCTTGACAGTGTAAACATCAATCCGGTGGGATACCGTATGGAATCCCTACTGTCCAGAGACATTTTGCACTTTCAAATAATCCTTTACGTTCGGGTGCTCTACCTTTCCGGGGTTTTCCCCGATACTGTTAACTAAGGACTGAAACTATTTAAACTTCCAGCTGATCCTCTGGGTCCAGGGTACCTTACTTAATAATAATAATAATAATAATAATAATAATAATAATAATAATAATAATAATAATAATAATAATAATAATAATAATAATAATACTGGATGCTATATATACGCGTCTTTCCCCAAATTAATCAGGCTCAAAGCGCGGCGATCTGTACCAACATACACGCTCACCTGTCTCATCCACCCTCACACACACACACACACACACACACACACAACAAATACACATCCATCACTCAAACAGGTGGTGTACAGGCAGAAAGATCGCTATTGGAAGACGGATAGAAAACCGAATTTTTATTTTTTAATTTTTTTAAAAAATAATATTGACTGCGTCCAGTACCATTATTGAAGAGAGGGAGGAAATCGGAGTGCCCGGAGAAAACCTTCGGTGACCTCAATAGTCTCGTACCTAAGTCACATACATTCGCCCCTTGCGACCTTCGGCATAGGAAACCGGCGAATAATCCACTGCGCCACGAGGCCACCCCATAATGGAGGCTATAAACGCGCTTTTCCCCAAGTAGCCAAACAGGCTCAAAGAGCGGCGATCTGTACCAACATACACGCTCACATGTTTCACTCAGTCACACACACACACACACACACACACACACACGCACATACACACATACACAACAAACACACTTACTCAAACATGTAGTGTAAAGGCAGGGAGATCGCTATTAGAAGACGGAAAGGAAAATGAATTTTTATTTTGTTACATCTGTCGTTTAAGTAACGATGGACACAGACTTATTTACTTTGTTTGCCCCCTTCACTTTTCTGATGTCTTGCAGTTTATCATAAATTTCTTACCCGGTTCACAATTAGGAGGAGGAACCTGTTTTACCTGTCCTACTCTTGTAACTCTTTCTACCTTTCTATCCTATTGGCCCCTCCCCCATCCCACCTCCTATGTGCGTGTGTGTGGGATCGTGACTGAGGAATGAAACATAATGTAAACCCACGTGCGGTGTTGATAAACTTTTAACCTTTGGGTTCTTTGCCTATTTCAAAAAAGGAATATGGAAATTTATAGTGTTTTTTGTGGAGGGAGGGGAGGGCGGTGTTGTTTGCGACCACGGCCGCGTGTAAAAAAAAAATTGGCCTCGCTGGTTGCTTCCTCTCGTCCGGACATGGTGAGTGGCCATAAATAATAAATAAATAAAATAAATAAATTTTTTAGAGATATAACAGGGAATACTGTCGTGACACGCGGCCGTGGTCGCAAACAACACCCGGCAAGACCAGGTCTAGTTTTTATACATTTTATAGAGCCTTTTTAATTTGTCCTTAACCAAATTTTACAATAGGACGTTCAGCTTCGCTTCGCTCGCGCCAGTATGGAACTGAAGAGTACGAAACCTCAAATCGAAGCGGCTGACGATACTTCACACAAATTTGTAAAGTAAATTTTGTTCTTACATAGTGAACTTTCGTCATTTCCAGATTAAAGAGATGCCAAAGGCGCTGTCGTGAACTCAAGTCGCCAACTTGCTGCATCAAGCGCACTGTCTCGTTGTAAGATATTCACGGCAGCGCTTAATTAACAATTATTCAAAGGGGGAAGAGCTAGGATTCGGGATACTAATTAGTCAGTGCATAGCACGCAGTAGACCTATTTTAATTCAGGAGCTAAATAATTAAAGTGAGTGTGCAGTCATAGTTTCAAACTTTAACACTATAAATCATGATTCTAGGAGAATTTCTAAAACTACTTTATAGAGGTAAACCCCCCCCTCCTCCCCATCTCACCCGTCCCCAAAATAAAAAAACAACCATAACATCATAATAATAATAATAATAATAATAATAATAATAATAATAATAATAATAATAATAATAATAATAATCATAATCATAATCATAATAATAATAATAATAATAATAATAATAATAATAATAATAATAATAATAATAATAATAATTAACGTCACCTCGCGTATTCCTTACTAAGCAGTCAGTACTCATCATTTGGTACAATACGTAGACACCTCTTCAAATAAAAACAACCGCAGCGCACGCTAATAAATCTGTCACCGATCCGTCACTTTGGCGCCTGTTAGGTGTTATGGGGAGTAATTAAGTCACCCAGTGCCTACAACACACCACTTTTTGTAATGGTCGGACACGAAGTTTAGACTTCATTTTCGCAAATAGTAGACACCACACACACACGCACACACACATACACACACACATACACATGTATAAATAGCCCGTATATTAATGCCAGCGTGAATTAGACATTTTAGACGTTTTGGGGAAATGTTGATTTTAACTTCAGGCGTACTTTAAATCAAAACAACTATTTGTCCATCCTGAAAATAATCGAAGTAACAGTCAGTAGGCCTAGTACTAGGCCATTAGGTCTGAGTTAATAGACAGGATAAGCCCGATCCTGCTGTCGTAGACATACCTGTCAGCCCTCTATTAAATATGCTGATTGTGGTTGTGTTTTGTGTGTGCGTGTGTGTTCTTAATTTTTTACACGTGACTTGTTAGCTGAAGTTATACTCCAAAACAACTATTAAACAATAATAATATTCACACTAGGCAACTCGTCTACGTCAACGTGTATTCAAAATAGCTAGGCCGACTTCCGAAGTTACCAGCGCAATCAATGCTATATATAGGGCCGAAACAGGTTCGTGTTTTATTACATACGTAGAGCTGAAGTGATATTCAAAACAACTACCTGGCAAGGATAATTACAATGGAAACAAACAGTTAGGATGACTAGGCCAGTTACGTCTGTGCTATAATATAGAATACTTCCAAAGTTTGCTAGGCAGCAGTCAAAAGACTCAAAAGTAAACAATCATATCGCTGAAGTATAAACATATTTGAAGCTTGATATTTATGTCAGTATCTCGGGCTAAAATCCTTTTGCTTTATGTTAATTAGACTCTTTATGAAGTTGCTAGCGCAGTCCGAACTTGAGTGAACACAGTGGTGACATTTAACAAACACACAAAAAAGACCTTTTATTTCAAGCTTATATTTATGTTTAGTATATATCGCACTTACTGTATACACACAACATTAGTTTGTACATAATACAACAACAGCAGCAGCAACAACGAAAACAAATATATTGTATCTGTATGTTCAGTATTTCGTGCTTAGTGTGATTACTTTGGAAGCAGTGAAATAAATCTAAAGTAGCTCGATTACGCTCAACTCACAAGGCTCTAGCGTTTAAAAACAACAACAACAACAACGTCTGTTTAAACAAAGGACTGCTAAAGGCAGCTACGGTAGATTCTTCCTAAATAATCGTTTAAAACTGTGTGCGCTTCCATTCATATTTATCAAGTCTCAAAGCTCTGGAGAGTTTTGTTGCCGCTCATCTATATATAACAACAGCTAGCATAATGAAGTAAGTGTGCTTATGCAACTGTAAGAGCCAATTGTAATATTTATTAGTATGAATAGTTATTATATAGGGCTTTTCTGGCTCAAGGGTTTCTCAAGGCGCTAGCCGAAAACAGAAACTTGAACCGCAAACATGCCGCTTGGTGCGCGTCGCCTAACGTTCCAGACAACTGAGCGATCCTGGACGACCGATGTCTGAGAATAAGACCTATAATATTTGCTGAGGGTTTTGTGTTTCGGATACTCACTCGTCTACGACATGAGCGTCAGGATCTGTAAAGTCTGTGCGTGCGTGCACAAGCTAGATCTCGGTTGATACCTTCATCAGAAGGAATATATAGAGGTCTGTGTTTTAAAATACTGGAGTAGATCTAATACTTTACAACAATTATGTAATCATTATCTTAGTGTTCGTGTCGTCTACCTGATGTCCATAACACTTAACAAGAAGCATTAGAATCCTGATCTAGACTAAACCTGACAAAATTCTTGAATCGACTGCTGAACCATTTTCAGTTCAACTGTATGTATGTATGTAGCGTGCACTGTGGAAGTTTATACGGTAAATGCTACATCATTAATTTCAGGTCAACAATGGCAAACTTCCTTCCTGTTGCTGTGATGCTGGTGGCCTTTTTTGCCAGAGGGGTGTTGGGTCATGGAATGGTGATTGACCCCCCTCAGCGAGGCAGTATGTGGCGATTCGGCTACAATACCCCCAGAAATTACGACGATAACCAACTCTTCTGCGGTGGCACTAATGTAAGTTGATATACTTGCACTTACTTCGTATGCCACTCTATTTTCGTTCTTGTGATGTTTGTTACTTCTTCTTCTTCTTCTACTACTTCTTCTTCTTCTTCTTCTTCTTCTTCTTCTTCTTCTTCTTCTTGATGAATAAATGTAGTAGAATAGTAAGAATATATGGCCAGGGTCTAAAAAGTGTCTAAAACTAGTGTCGTGATCAATGGATGGATGCGTTTGTGATCTTACCAATGTGTGCATGTGCATTGTATATATGCGAGTTCTTCTTGTGTATCAGACAACCCATGCATTTTTATTTGTCAATTATTTCATTTAAGGTGTGCACAGATTGTGATTTTACACCATTAACGAAACAACACATACACAAAAACAACAAACAAATAAATCAGCAATACAATAAACTATGAAATTCCACTCAAATATGTCCCCGAAACCACAAGGTCCCTATTATGTAAAGTTGAAAACTCTTCAACCCTTGGTTATCTATATACATATATATATATATATAAATTGCTTAGCCGGAAGTCCTTCTTCGCCTCTACTGTAAAGTTTGTCCGGTATGGACGCTGATGCTGGGCGCTGCGGATCGGCCTGCTGTGCGCTCAAAACCTGCGAAATCATTATAGCCGACATTTCCTTACAGAACGTTTAACCGTTTTTGAGATAAATAAATAAACAAAATGTCCTCAAACTGCAATAGCCTCATTCCGCAGCGCTTCCAATTCAACCCGTGTCAAGAACGTGCCGTTCTGTAATCAAATTTTGTTTTATTTCCATTCAAAACACTTTTGCACTTATGTCACCAATCTTACACAATTTTGTGTTTAACTAATTAAATTTGATTAATTAAAAATCGAATGGAGGTTTCAGCATGTTTTCCCATATAGACCATAAAATTGATGTTATTTATACGAAGCCTTGGTAGCTTACTTCGTAAGACATTCGACTATGGTGCAGGCGACCCAAGTTCAAATCTCCCGAGGGCCATATTTTTTTTAATTATTTTTCTTTTTTACACTACAATATGCATATTTTTCTTTTTAATTTAGGCTTTTTACTTTTAACTTATTTATTATTATTATTATTATTATTATTATTATTATTATTATTATTATTATTATTATTATTTTTATTATTATTATTATTATTTATAAACTAATAATAATAATAATAATAATAATAATAATAATAATAATAATAATAATAATAATAATAATTATTATTATTATTATTATTATTATTATATCAACTTTTATTTTAAAACCTTGGTGTTTTTTATGATTTCTATTTGTATTATTGTATATTCAATATTAATAATAATAATAATAATATTAATAATAATAATAATAATAATAATAATAATAATAATAATAATAATAATATTATTATTATTATTATTATTATTATTATTATTATTATTATTATTATTATTAATTTTATTACCAAGGATCGGGATGGGGTGGTACGTGTAGGTAAAAGGGGGCTACGGTAGGTTTAAAGGGGCATGGGTAGGCATAACGGGGATACGGGTATATATAAGGGGGTATGGTGATGGTCGATTCCTTTCATTCATACCTGCGAAACGATCAACGGGGAAGTATCAAGGAGGGTACAGGTAGGTTACAAGGGGGGTACGGAAGGTATCAAGGGGGTATGGCGAGGTATCAAGTGGGTTCGGGGAGGTATCAAGGGGGTATGGTGAGGCATCATGGCGGAGAGATATCAGGTGAGGGGGTATGGTGAGGTTCCAAGGGGGATATGGGGAGGTATCATCGTCCAATTGAAACTCGCAGACAACAGTTGTCTCTCTGTCTACATTTTAAACAGCAACCTGTGTACCCTGGCTTGACAGGGTACAAAACCACTAGTGAAATATAAATTAAATTAACAAAAAGACTGTTCATACTAAAGGAGAAAAGGCTGATAGCCTACAATATCATCACTACTATCCTATCCTATCCCGTAATTCGAAGGTCATTGGGGCACCACAGATGATCGTTTAACCAGCGTATTCCATCTTTCTCTGTCCTCAGCAACCCTCATGGCTTCGCTCAGTGTCAAGCCAGTCCATTCTCGAATGTTGTTCTCCCCTCTCTTTTTCTGTCTCGCTCTTCTTCTGCCTCATTGTACCGTGCCTTGCAGGATGGTCGTTGCAAGGTCTGATTCTCTGGTGACATGGTCATACCATCGGAGTTTCCGTTTCTTCACCACTGTGAGCATCGTGTTGTCCAACGTCTTTTGTGATGGCCTGTCGGATTTCGTTGTTGGTGATGTGCTGGGTATAGGAAATGCCCAAAAGTCTTCTGTAGCACCTCATCTCTACTATCACTACTATACTATGCTATAAACAATTCAATTATTAAGGCCATAACAAGTGAAACAAATAGAAACCTTCTTTTTCAATTTGTGGAGTGACAAATGTTTCTCATCTCCACTAATTATAATGTTTCAACGGATCATTAACAATGTGTGTCCAACCCCTCCCCTTCTCGAGTGTGTGTGGTTGTTGATGTGGGTGATTTAGGGTGGGTTGTCGTTGTTAGTATTTAAAGTTTCGGCAATAGGCGATCGTCATTTTCTTTTCTTTTTAAGTTTTAATTTTTCTTAAATAAACTCTTCTCATAATTATGTTTTTGCATCACACTGACAGACTCCAATGCGAGACAGTTTTCTGAGAATTTTGTATTACATATTAACGAAATCCTGACAGGTTGTGAAAATGAACTCTTGAATTTTTAAGAAACAGACCATACCATAGCACGCACCACCATAATAACAATATTAATGAAGTTTCCCACGCGCATGTATCCATATTTGAACTTCACAGGAGATTATAATATGAACCCTTGACACTGGCAAGAAGACAAAAATATTATCACGCTTCAAAACCTCTTTTCTAGGCAAGGCAACAGTTTCTTTCCAGGCCCTTCAGGGGGGCTACAGGATCAAGGAATATTTTGTTAGCCTATGCCTCCAAGACCCTTCCCTCCGCTCTTCCTTGTAGTTTCTTTTGCCTTCCTTACATTCTCTTCTATTCCTATATTCTTTTTTATTATTTCAGAATTATCTGGAAATACTTTAAAATAGGGGGAATCAGAACAAAGCAAAAGTCAGACTATCGGTCTGTCCGTTGGAAGCCATATCTCAAGAACCACTGAACTTCACAGGAACATTGCCTGTAGGTTAGGGGCCTGCCTCCTTAGCTATCAGGAACATTACCTGTAGGTTAGGGGCCTGCCTCCTTAGCTATCAGGAACATTGCCTGTAGGTTAGGGGCCTGCCTCCTTAGCTATCAGGAACATTGCCTGTAGGTTAGGGGCCTGCCTCCTTAGCTATCAGGAACATTGCCTGTAGGTTAGGGGCCTGCCTCCTTAGCCATCATATTTGGTCACTGGAGTCATTTTGTGCTAAAAACGTTTTGCTCAATATCTCAAAAACGTCCGAACCGATTTTTGTTGAATGGTGGTATACGGATACTTCAAATCATGAGCCATCCTTGTGTATCAGTCGAGTTTTGTGTCAGTGGGTCGATACGTCGCTCCGTAATTTTTATTTAAAAAAAACACACACTTTTTGCCTTTCCTCTACAATAACTGAACATTGTAACTACTGATAAGCACGTTATTTGCTGAAGGTCATTGTGATTTACCATTTTTAAACACGTTTTGCGCGGCATCTGAAAATTGGCTTAGCCGATTTGCATAATTTTTTTCTTTGTTTCCAGATAGCCCAGGAAGTGGCCCATCGTTCCATGTGTTCCTGTTGCTTCCTTAAAATAAAATCAAGTCACAACACCGCCCAGACAATTAACACTTTCGAAAAAAAACCAGCTATGTACGCAATATGCTTGAGAATGTTTAGAAATACATTTGAACGGCATGCCATCTTTTAAAAAAAAACTATCACGGTGCCTTCCTTATATTTCTTCTCTTCTTTTTTTCTTCTTCACCCCACCCTACTACACTCCCTCTCACCCACTCCCATTGCCGTCCACGTCAATATCAATATCAATATTGGGGTGCCGGGGTTTTCTGTATAAATAGTATCCCCATTTTGAGGAAATTTAGTGCTTTAAATTACCGCTGTTTTCTGTCATTGTCATTTGTTCTTTCTCGTTCCTAGTTAATTTGGTCTATCAATTAACTATCTTCTTCGCTAGACCAGTCACCTACCTTTTTTCTTTGACAACTTTCCCAAAATTCCTCATTTGTGTATGGAGTCTGTTGGGTCAGCTTGAGAATAGTGGACGCTTTTTGCCTAATAGTCACTAGGGCTTTCAGTGCGGTATTTTGTTAATATTTTATAATGATGTTTATTTCTATTTTGTATTTGTAAACGGGGATTCGATAAGTTAGAGAACAGCCTAAGCATCCCCTGCAAGGGATGCCTTCATTGTAAAGTGACCGGCTGGTGGAGTGCCTTCAGTGTTAATTTTATGTTTGTTTCAGCAGATCTTTTTATATGGATCAGAGGTGAGGCGTCTTTCAACCAAGTTGTGGTCCTGATTCGGTTCTCTGCGGTCCGCTGGACCATACAAACAATGACTAACTAAGTCCCATTGCCGTAGTTCAGTGGCAGAGCGTTCGCCTGGCACACCTAGAACTAGGTTCGAATCCCGTACTGTCCATCTTAGCAGTTTGAGTATGATCGCTCTGGTAGTTCAGCGTTGAGTTAGGGCCCTACCCACTATTTCTTGGGATGGTTATCCCGGTCTCGTCTGCCATATCGCCAATGGTGGGTGTAGACGTTAAAATTTAATGTTGATTCGTTGTCGTCCTAATATTTTCTTCTCTTCTGATTTTTTTTATCCTTCCCTAGCTCTTCCTTCACTCTTCTTTTAATTTTTTTCTTTTGGATTCCATCCTTTCTTTCTGTAATATCTTTTTTCGTCTCGGATGTCTTGTCTGCTGACTTCTTTCCTCCACCTCTCTTCGCACCCTAGTTCTTATAATAGCAATAGTTTTTATTTTATTTTTTGATTATTCTGTCTCAGAGGCAGAACACATTCATTCTAACTTGCAGTGCTTTTAAAATAATAAGTTGAAGATTTGATTTGATTTTGTTTTCGTTTATAGGGTCCAGTCAACCTTTAGCGATCATAATTGGACTACAACCATTAGTTGTCCTTTAATAAGTTGAATAGACCCTGCTTTCGCAATACAGCCGGATGGGAGTCACTAAGCGCTCCGCAACAAGCAAACCAAGTAGCACTATAAAGATTGACAACAAAAGCAGTAGACATTTGTGCATGCTCATCCCTCACCCCACCCCCATCTCCAACGTAATTAGAGGCATCACTGTGTGAATAATAATAATAAAAGCATAAGCGTACAAAGGATACGCGCGATATCACACGGGATAAGGTTGTGCCGAGCAGCTGAAAAAGGGGAATTGAGCTTTAGTGTGTGTGAAATTGTCGATACGCCTTAGCCTTTAATTGTTGTAATAATGACTCGGAATAATAGGCTGGATTCTCGTCTTGAAGTGCCCTCTATCTAGGATATGTGCAGTAGAGGGCACTTCAAGACGACACACATGTTCACACTGCTTGAGTTCTACATTTGCGCTAAAAGCGCCGGTCCTTTCACCAAACCCCAGTAAAACATCGTACGAACTACATAGAGCTGGCAGTCCACTTCCCCGTAAAGCGACCTATTGCGCTCACAACCTCTCTCTCTCTCTCTCTCTCTCTCTCTCTCTCTCTCTCTCTCTCTCTCTCTCTCTCTCTCTCTCTCTCTCTCTCTCTCTCACTCTCTCTTATAAATGTATTAGTTTTGACTGTTTTGTTTTAATGTATTGTCCTGAGATTTCATTGTTGATGGTACTTTCGTTATTTTGTCCATGTACTATTTATTGTCAATTTGCCATTTGTTGTGTGTTTTTGTTCCGTTTGCTCCCCACCCTCCCCTTCCTACTTTCCACCCTCATTAAACTTTTGCCTTGCACAGCTAGCAAGGCTCTAAACGCTTCTCTTCCCAACGACCTTTAGGTCACCAGAACATTATTGCCTTTACGTTAGGTGGATGAGTTGACAGCGATCTTGATGCTACAAGGCTTGACAGTCACGAACTTTGAATGTAATGTAAAAAAAAAAATCAAATATATATAATACTTTGGGTCCCCCTGCTAAGATTCCGGAGATTACTTCAGAAATGTATCTTGTCACGATCTAGTTACCGAGAGACGATTAATCTGCTGTGCATTGTTGTTGTTAAGCTCCTATTATGCACGCTGCTTTTCTTTTGATGTACATCCGCATTCTTCTTCTTCTTCTTCTTCTTCTTCTTCTTCTTCTTCTTCTTCTTCTTCTTCTTCTTCTTCTTCTTCTATCAGTACAACTTATGTTAATCTGATGAATAAAAATTGATACAACTTCTTCTTCTTCTTCTTCTTCTTCTTCTTCTTCTTCTTCTTTTCTTGTTAAGCTCAGATCGGGATCTATTGTTTTTGGCTTTGTCCGTCCGTCCAGTGTCCGGTTGTGCTATTTGCGCAATTTTCTCTGAAACTAATGGACGATTTTTTTAAAACTTGGTATTTAGTTAGGAAATAATGAACCCTACCACACGACAAAAATGTGTGCATGTCGGGTGAGGTCATTATGGTGACGCCATAAATTGTTTGCATTTTTTTTCTAATCCTATTTTCTCTTAAACTACTCAGTTTGGTATGTACTTAGACTCTACTTGTGCCTAAGGTAAAACCAAACTTATGGAAATCAAATGATGTAATCATCTTGACGTCATTTTAAAAATAAAATTTAAACAGATTTTAATTTTAAAAAAAAAGAAAACTTCCTACGCTATTAGAATGTCTAGATGATTTGAACTTCAAACAAAACTATGCATATTGAGTGAAGTCATCGTGTTACATCATCATGGTGACGTCATAATTTGTTGTTGTTTTTCCTAATTCAAGTACTGGAGGGATTTTGTTCAAGTTTTGTATATACTTAGACTTTTCCTATGCCTCCAAAGGAAAACCAAATTTATGCAAATCGAGTGACGTAATCATGATGACATCACATATTTTAACATTCCCTTTTAACTTTGTATGGAATAAGAGTGTACAGATGCGTTGAGCCATAGTCAAAACTTATAGTGTGCGACAAAATTAGAGAGATTACATGAGCTTGGGACTGTATTACATTGTCGTTCTGTGATCTACGCATGTATCACTTCTTTCTTCGATGTAATAAAGACATTACGGTATTGTTGAAGCCGAAGACTTAAGAATTACGGTTGGTTTGTAATAGGAAACAGGTTTAAACCATGTTCCTAGAATATAACCAGTTAACCGTATTGTATTAACTCTTTCCTAACTCTTTCCTTTATTCTCAAACAGCCATCCGTCGAGCTTTCATCGCAAGCGTATCTCACAAACGTACACACGTGGCTAACAAGCTCCATGGAAACCATCTTTCAAGGGGCAAGAATGCGATAGTGATGTTTTCATAATGTTGCATCCCTCTGTGTAACTGCATGCACCACTTAATGGCCTTTATGCACTTACCAAGTTTTTTGGGGGGCCTAACAGATATTTTAATAACGACAAAAATGCACAGGACATGCCTTGGATCATGCAATGGACATTGAGTTGGTTTTTTTTGTCCGATCTGATTAATTATGACAATACGAAAAGAAGAAAGAACAAAATTTAACGAGGGAAAAAATTTACTACAGAAATATATAACAACTGCGCACAATTATATGCCATGTTAGTCCCCTATACGCTATGTGTCCGGGGGCTCTAATCTACTTACATCACATCACATGCCATGTTAAGAGTATTATATTTAGTAATTCTGGTTTTTCAGATGAGCCCAAAAACGTTGCACATATTCATAAACCAAAAAAATTTATATTAAAAAATTATTATTATTATTATTATTATTATTATTATTATTATTATTATTATTATTCTTATTATTATTATTATAACGACTACTACTACTATTACTGTTATTATTATTACCATTTTTATTACCATTAATAATAATAATAATAATAATAATAATAATAATAATAATAATAATAATAATAATAATAATAATAATAATAATAACTGATTTTTATAGCGGGTACTCCAGCCTATGACCAGACTCACCACGCTTTACATAGTCAATGCATAAAAAATACATGCACTCGATCAAACATCACTTTTGCTACGATACACCAAAGGACGGAACAGTAAAGGTAAAAACTATTTACAACTATGTACACAAATGACAAAAAAGACAGAAATAGACTATTTACAACTATGTACATAAATGACAAAAAAGACAGAATTACTGCCATTATTATTAATATTGTTATTATTTATTTCTTTATTTATTTAGTTATTTTGTGTGTGTCAAATTAGAAATCTTTTACGATATTTGGTTTCGAGGTCAAACATAATCTTAATTTCATAAGGAGTACCATATCTACATTTATTTATGACCATTTTTATAATAATAATGATATGGTTAATGAATATCTAACGTCACCCTGGCTAGTCTTGCCAGGTTTGTAACCAAAAAGGGCATCTATCTCCGACAATGTCTTAGACTGCCTTTTTTTTTTTTTTTTCGAAAAGATAATCAGAGCAATGCTTCCAAACTTTCTTTATTTTAGGACAGAGCCCCCCCCCCCCCGCCCCCTTGCCCCCTCCCTAAAGTGTTCAATGTAGCACTTACCAAGTCGCGTCCCTAATTTGAGGTGCGTAGGTACACGACGTGTGGCTTTTGTTATGCACTTAAGAAATGTACTTAAATATTAAAATGCGATAAATTAAAATAAAAATTTGAAATTCTGTTTTAAATGAATAAAATGATGTAGCTACAATCTTAAAATTTCCGGATGTAAATCATAGAGTAGATGTTGTAGTATTAGCTAAATCTATTCTTTTTGATCAAAACTTTATTATAGGCTACAACTTGCTTGTGTTTGGCTGATTATGGTATTTATGCGCGTGCTTGCATACCTGCTTGTGTGCTAGCGTGCGTGGGTATGAGTGTTTGTGAGTGTGTGTGAGTGTGTGTGTGTGTGTGTGCGTACATATATTTCATATAGTCTGAAGAGAAACATTGGTTTAGTTTAATGTACAATTCTGTAGGACTATATGAAATACATGTAAGCACACACACACACACTGGATCAGTTGACTGAAGAAAGAATTATACAACAGCGGATCCTGTAGCCCAGTTGTTTAAACAATTGTTTTATTGAACGGAACAAAGCTCAGCGATAAAGACAGCACACTGTATAGACTTAGCAACAAACAGATTTGTAAAATTACATAATATAAACCACGACTTCGAACATACCGTCTTTGATATAAGTCGTTAAGTGGGATGAGCTTTGATTTCCAATCTACAAATGGTGAGCAGGGTCACCGTGCAGACTATGGAAACCAACCTTGACAAATTAAAGCAAGCCTATTTAAAAAGAGTGATTTTCGCTTCCTCAAACGCCATATAGGCCTAGAATAGAATGAGACGTACAAATTAAAAGTGGTTCATCAGAGTTCAGATGCATGAAACAGTCCTAAATAAATGGGCCTAGATAGCAAAGGATGGGTTTAGTCCCAGACCTCGTGTTGTCTCAGACGAAGTTTTTTTTTTTTTTTTAAATTTTATAATGGCGTCTGAGAACTTGCTTTTCTTTATTTTTTGCTTTTAGACCTTGCTATCCTTTATGCTTACACGGTAGCTGTGTTATTATCGCAGCATGCTTGGTTGAAAGCTAGGGCAGTACTTCTTATTAGTAAGAACACGTCAAGTTGTTCTTAATCACTCTCTTCCTGGTCGTTCTTGCACCATATCACATTATAATCTTGCTGGCACGCATTCTAGGCTGCTTTGTGACGTCAGTTTCAGTTGCATTCCTTTGAAAAGGAATGAGATCTATTATCGGCCAGAGGTAGCAACAAAGATGGCTGGCACGATAACTGGTTCAAGTGGGTCTAAATCCTTGATTAGATTGTGATAGCACTTTAATAAAATGTCACGCCAGAAGATGATTGTCGGCTGGTATGCTACACAAGATTACTGTAATGTGCATCATTTTATTCTTTGCGTTCTAAAAGTAGAATGGTCGATAAAAGTAATAAAAATGTCGACAAAAAACTAGCAATCGCTGGGCTTGCTATACTTCGTTATAACCCAGCAGCATGATGAAACACAATATAGTCGTAGTGTTGTTGCAGAAATGAGAGAGTTCATGGTTGATGAGAGAATAAAGTGACGTATAATTATTGTGACCCTGCTGAGTTACCTTTCCCCGTCATAGAACTTGAGAGTACTGTCGAGTGACTAAGAATGAGAGCCAAGGAAAAAAATAATGCAAGAAAAGAACGAATTCAAAAACATGGCCAGAAAAAGCTTCATATGAACTTTGGCTGGTTACTAACGTTCTTTTCACAGGTATTAGAGCTTTGTGTGGGGTCATAATGCCGAAGTAAAAAAGTGAGATAAATAAAAGTGAAGGCATAATCATCTAAGCTATTACGATATTATTGATCCACAACGACAACCCTAAGAGCAAAATGTAAACAACAGAAACGACATTCAACCACTTAATAAAAACATCGAAATAATATATGCAAACCTATAGTTATAAGCTATTACGAAATCATCTACATTATGGGAGCATGGCCATAACATGAAATGAAATGAATTTTCGAAAGGAAAAATAATTGACCGAGCTCCAACATTGTGGCATTCTATGGCCCGAAGATCCAAAACGAAAAACAATTGACCCGACCTTAAATGGGTTTGATCGGAATAAGATATTTAAGATGTTGCTACGATATTATCGATACAACCAGATAACCCCCAAACCCAAACTTGACAAACTAACCACGGTCATAACCTTACCTTAATAAAACGAAAATAGTTATCTTTTAAAAAAGGACATTCTTCACAAGCTGTTACTTATCAGAAAGAGTAACATTTAAAGAAAAAAAATGCCCCAATTCGAATGCTTTGTTTGCTTTTATCAAAGATCGGTTTACCCTACAATTCGCATTGTTTTTACACTAAACGATTATAAAATGGGCTTTGTTGCTCAACCCAATTGCTAAAATTTGAATTTTCAATTTCGGTTCTGATAATAATAACAATAATAATAATAATATTTGTATAGCGCTCAAACCAGATTCGCGGCCTGCTCTCGGCGCGCAGGCACTCGCAGTCAAACGCAAACACACACACACACACCTACAACACAGTGGTTCAAAAATTACATAATTGCGTATGTACAAACACACACACACACACACACACACACACACACACACACACACACACACACTCCCCACCACCAAACATTTTGCAAGACAGAGAGAGAAATGGAGAGAGAGAGAGACAGAGAGAGAAATGGAGAGAGAGAAATAGAGAGAGAGAGAGAGAGAGAGAGAGAGAGAGAGAGAGAGAGAGAGAGAGGTCACACCGAGTCAGGAAGTAAGCAGCTACAGATGTTTAGTGAAGAGACGAGTCTTTATATTGTTCTTGAAAATTATACTTTACTGGTCAAACAGTTCTACTGGTCAAATATGGTGACAGGTAAAGCAGATCAGCGATACCAAGGTGTCAGACTAAGCAGGTAGGCCTACAGAAAATGTAAAGAAGTATGTCACTGTATTGTGATGGTATTTTTTTTTTACCCTCTATGAAGCATCTTAAATTAGTACCTCTCTCTCTCTGTATCTCTCTCTCTCTGTATCTCTCTCTCTGTATCTCTCTCTCTCTCTCTCTCTCTCTCTCTCCACGTAGAACATAGATACTATTCAAGGCACATGCACTCTCAATCTCCCTATCTCACCCACACATACACACGCAATATATATGTGTGAGATAAGGAGATAGAGACAGAAGGCGAAATAGAGAATATAATTATAGTCTATATTAAATATTGCATTCAAAACCTGTTGCCTACGGATTTGCGTGACCAAGTTTTGTTGTCGTTGCAGAGACAATGGAACACCAACGGCGGGAAGTGCGGCATTTGTGGCGATCCTTACGACATGGCGGTCCGACCTCACGAGGCGGGCGGCAAGTACGCCGCAGGCATCATCGTCAAGAACTACACCGAGGGGCAGATCATGGACATCGCCATCAAGGTAAGATCAGTGATCATCTCATATCCCGCTGATCTATGTTCCCTCAAAGCTATTCAGGGCCACGTCCATGTTTCCCCAGCCTATGTTCACTCGGGTCTAAATTCTCCCAGGAGGACAGTGATTGAAGGAGAAGAAGAAGCAGCGGCTGTTTAGGTTCATTTACAAATCCATATGAGCTATATTCTATATAAGTATTTTGAAGGACAACTTATATCAAATCTTTTATTATTTAGTGGATCGTTTTAACTTATTTTATAGTCCTCGTTGTTTTTTGTTGTTGTTTTTTTTTACATTTTCCCCTTGCGTTATTTTGGTGGGCTTTTGTGGGTGATTTTATTGTGAATGTTTGTATTACATTGTAGATCACTGCCAACCACAAAGGATACTTCGTCTTCAAAATCTGCCCGAACAACAACTTCAAAGTGGAAGCCTCCGAAGAGTGTCTCAACGCTCATGTTCTTACTGTAAGTACAGACAATTTTGTAGGTGAAGTTTTTGTAACCTTTTTAAAAAATATTATTTTTTGGCGTATTCAGTCTTAGACGACATTACTTAGGCCTACTATAGTAACGCGAGGCACAATTCAAGGAGGACGTCAGCGCGTACTCTTTCTTTCTTTCTGTTAGTAGTATGTAGTAGTATAGTATAGTAGTGATGGCGTTGTAGGCTATCACCCTTTTGTCAGGCTATCACCCTTTTGTCGTCTAGACAGACGTGCAGTGGTGTAAGGAAATCTCCACCCAACTTATCTGGACCATTTTTGAATGCATTTGTTGTATCAACTACGACAACATCCCTTGGCAGACTGTTCCATGTGTTAGTAATTCGGTTAGTGAAACAGTGCTGGTATAAACTACTATGAACGGTATTTTTTTTAAGGTTAATTTATATTTATGCAGTGACTGCTGGGACTGAATTGGGCGTAACACGCTGCATGTGTATAGGCTATAATTATTCAATGAAGATGAAACCTAGCTGTGTATTTATATGAATGGTTCTTGTACAGCGCTTTACAAGCTCAAAGGGCTGCTCAAGGCACTGGCTAAAAGCGGGACTTAACACAAGCTGTCCAAAGGAGTCTCTTGCTGATTTTCTGCGAACCGAATACAAGTAGATGTAATTTGGTATTTGTTTGCCGTGTTGTGGGCAGTTTGTTGACCAGAGCGGTATGGACATAGGCCAGCATTACAAGCTGGATGAGTTGGCCAATGTGAAGAACGTCAGGGTCAGGCTTCCCAGAGGCCTCACCTGCACGCAGTGTGTGCTGCAGTGGACCTACAACACCGGTACGTTGACCACTATTGGAATGATTGCCCGGGCCCTTGCTAATAACCACGCTAACGCTAGTGCATGCTCAGTGCATTTTTCATGCAGTACTTGCTAAGAAATTCAAAGTCAAAATATTAAGGGAAGCAGAAAAGTCAAAGAAATAATAATAATCATCATCATCATCATCATCATCATCATCATCATCATCATCATCATCATCATCATCATCATCATCATCATCATCATCATCATCATCGTACAATGATTTATATAAAGGATGTATTTCAAGATACATAACCAGTGGTGTTCCTAGGATTAGAGGGCAATAGGACAAAATGTCCTAAATCATACAACTAATCGGACATCATGTCCTGACTACATAAAAGCAATTGGACATTCAGATTGTGAAGCGAACCGATTAATGGTGCTTCTTTAGAAGACAGTGACTGAGAATAAATATGAATAAAGTAAAACAAAAACTCTGTTGTGTAAACAGTTTAAAAATGTATTACTTTTTTTAATGCAATGTTTGGCCAGATTATTTATACGTATACACACACACACAGACTGACTAGATATTTGACACACAATAGCTACACCAGGGCCCTGCAAGCTTAATATCAGCAGACTTGTCACAGACAGTTGTCTCTTCCTTTTTCTTCAAAAACGAGCTCAAAACAGACTGCCCTTTAGCAACACAAAGCTTTTTCTTCGGCGGCATTTTGAGCGTAGTAAGGTCGTTGCAGATGAAGTATGGTGTCGGTTATTTCCCTTTCAAAAGTGTCGAGAGTTGCGGCCCTTTTGTTGTTCGACGGAATGTACTAAAGAGTGATAATAGTCTAGCATTGTCCACTAATCAAACTCGTTTTAACGGCCTTGACACTCCAGTTTGTACAGATGTGTCTTGCAGTGACCGCTCTAGTCATAATACTATCGGACAATGTCCGCTAATTTCGCAATAGAATCGGACATTTGACGGGACACAGGTGTTTGCATTCGGTCATTTTCCAAACGAATCGGACCATGACAGATGTCCGAGGCCTCAGGACATCACTGCATAACAATGATACAGGGGCCTTTTGCACACTGACGACACACGCAAATAAATAATTATATCTTATTATTTACACAGAGTGAAAAACTCAACACACACTACCTTAGACAAGTGGAAAAAAACACCGTAGGCTGAGAATTAAAGACCACAATAATTCTGTACAGCGACAATGTAGTAACCAATCAGAGCTGGAGCGGGGGTGGGATACAAATAAGTCTATTAATATTACTGATAGTAAAGAGCAGCGATGAGCCTCATTGATGCTGTTAGGACTTGTTGTGCATAAGACCGCTCGGCTGGAGCAACATGTGTCACCGTTGGAGAGGCTGGTCACAAGCAATAGGTTTAATTCAGAAAGTAATCAAGTGTAGTGATGATGATGATGATGATGATGATGATGATGATGATGGTAACGATGATGATGAAGTAGTCTTGTATAGCGCAGGTATCCACGGATAAAGTTCATGCTGATTGTGCTTAAGAAAAAATGAGTAGTTGTTTTGTTTCAATGTTGTGGTTGTACAGGCAACAGCTGGGGCTGCGATTTCGACGACCCGACACATTGCTGCATTGGTTGTGGCCCCCAAGAGAATTTCGTCAACTGCATCGATATTGCTGTCACCGACGCCAACGGAAATAGCAACATCCAGGCCCCCGCCACAACCACCACAACAACTAGGCCTACAACCAAACCTGCAACTAACGGACCACACCCTACTGCTACTACTGCCACACCCGCTACTGATCATAATAATAATAATAATAACCCTGTCGATGGGGGTAACGGCTGGAACTGCCAGGCAGTTGGCCCCTATGCTGATGTTCAAGGCATGACCAACTGGTGCAATGTCAACTGCGCTGTCGGTTTTTGCCCACCCAGTCATTGTAAATGTTAAAATGCATTGACAGTAGTCTCAAAGACCGTGTATTTGACAAGCACCGTCTTTGGTTCAATATTGCCTATATTATGGCATGTACACGTTACGGTAGATAGGTCTTCACGAAGATGGGTCCTACGAGTCATCATTCATTTCTACAAATCTCCTTACCAATCATCGTCTTAGTACTGTAAAAACCATTAAGCATGACAAAAAAAAACACTATTCTTACCAACCATGCATTGTCATGCTTACAAATGTCCCAACCATTCAGTGTTTGTCTTTAGAAATATGCTATAACCAATAAGAATCCAGATCTCGTAGAGCCTCAAGCGCGTCGTGTTTCATTAACATTAGTGCGATATCAAGACTAGCAAATCCTTTTTGTTGAAAAGGGGTAAATAAAACTGTTGTTATAATGAATGTGTGTGCAATTCAAAGGACTCTTATGTTAAATGTCAGAATGAAATGAAATTTCTTGCTTTCTGTTAGTCTCAGTGTCTCCATACTTAAATGGAAATACATCAATGCGGAAACTGTTAAATGATTATACTTTTTGAAGGGTAGAGTCTTTACTTCTATGTAGGGAAGCATCTTTTTTTATCCTATGTTTGAATCCAATCCAGTATGCATGAATGTGGCCAATTATTTGTGTTAATGGAAGGACGTTTCTTTCATAAATCAATTCTATATGTATACTACATTTCTAGATTGTGCATGTTAACTGTTGAAGGCTGTGAAATTTTAGTTTTTTTCACAACTCTTTTCATTATTTTACGTAATTATGCGATATCTGACGTCATCATGTTAAACCTTTCAAGATTACCACTGTTGCAATTACGAACATTCTTGTGTGTTTATATGTTACACCAGTCTTCAAGCAGTGTCACATGGTATGTGTCTTCCGATTGGTTTGCTCTGTAAGCAAATAAATTCAATAAAGTGATATTGCTCTATAACAGCTACGTGGACTCAGTAATAATGATAACATTAATATTGGATGCTACGAGTGCCCTAATCCTAAATCAGACTCGAAGCTTGGCGGTCTGTAACCAACATACCCGCTTACATATTACAGACACACCTACATACCCAACAAAGGCATCCCCGTTGGGGTGTCGGAGGTTTCAGTATAAATAGTATCCCCACTTTCTGGAAATTTAGTGCTTTAAATTCCCACTGTCGCTGTCTTTCTCATTTGCTCTTTCTCATTCCTGCTCTGTTCTATCAATCTGCTATACTATCGTCTTCTTCGCTAGACCAGTCTCCTACCTTTTTTCTTGAAAACTCTTCCGGGACAAGACTCCTTGTTTGTGTATGAGGTCTGTTGGATCAGCTTGGGAATATTGGACGCTTTCTGCCAGGTGGTCACTAGGGCTTCCTATGATGTTATTATTTAGCAATGTAGGCATTTTATATGTATGTGTTTTGTTGATAATTTATAATGATGTTTGTATTCTATTTTGTTTTTGTAAACGGGGGTTCGATAAGTTGGGGTGAAGCCTCAGCCGTCCCCTGCGTGGGATGTCTTTATTGTAAAGTGACTAGCTGGTGGAGAGCTTTCGGTTTTACCACTAGGGTTGTTTCAGCAGATCTTTTATGCGGATCGGGGGTTGTCCGGTCCTGATTTGGCTCGGAAGAGTCCGCTGGACCTAAAGCAATATTAATGTAATGTAATGTAACAAAGACATATTCATCACTCAAACATGTGGTGTAAAAGGCAAGTAGCTATGAGAAGATGAAAATTGAAATCGATTTTTGTTGTTGTTGAAATATTAGACTGCACCATTATTGAAGAGAGGGAGGAAACCTGAGTACAAGGAGAAAACCCTCAAGAGTCCTGAAAAGTTTTGTACTTACATACACAAGTTCGTCCCATGTGGTGTTCAAACCCGCGAACTTAGTCCACATTTGCCCTGTGTCTAATAAAGTGTAGTGCGCAACAAAGCTGCTTTATCAGTCCTTTATTTGTGATTTTTGTTTGCTTGTTTGCCTGGGTTTATTTTGCAAACTATGCAGTTAGACTGAAGAAATGAAGCTTGCTCCGTATATATTACAAATCCCTGTAACAACTTTAAGGTTTGAAAGGGTAAGATATTCATCTTGAGGAAGGAACTGAGGGCAGCTTATTGAGTGATTCCCATGCAGGACTCTCCTATAGGAAGCATTAAGCAGTGGCCCCATTGGCTTACATTTTAGGGCGACAGTAGTGGCCACGCATGGCTTAGGTTTGACGGCCTATGCATTGGGTTGTAAGATTTTTCACTGACCGGAATTTTGACGGGCGGCCACACCTTATGAGTTTAGTGGTCACATTGGCTTACATTTTACGGCTGATGCATTGGGTCCAAGGTAGTGGCGCCATGTTTGTCACGGCCTGGCTCGAATTTTAAATTGTGTAGCAGTGTAATTTCACTACTAATTTCAGATTAGGGCAGAAGCTATCACTGCATCATAGTCTTTCAGCTTTATATGCTCCGTCTTTACGAGTACTTGTTTAGGTCAGGTCGTAAACCACCTCAGATAGTTTGCCTATTTTAACCATCAAAGTCAAACATTACACCCTGTTTAAATTTCATGTTAATGGATAAGATTTGTAAAGGAGTTAGTTACTGGTGCTCGTTTAATTTTAGGCGTAAGTTTATCCCAGTTATTCGTCACTCAGTACGTACATCTTCTTATATTGTTACGGTAGTGTTGTTTTTGTATTTTGTCGGAACTGTTTAGGGTTATAGTCTACTCGTCAGCGGGGTTTTGAAGAAACGTGCTCTGTTAGTGTCATCGGTGTTGTTAAAAATGTTGTAAGCCTGAATTAGGTCACCTCTCATCCTTCTTGCCTTTAATGATGGCAATTGCTGGTGCATCAATCTTTAAGCTTCCCTCATAAGGACTTTTTCCATCTTATTTGCTCGTCGTTGCACACTCTTCAGTAGCAATTGATTGTCTTCAGAGGCACTTTACGACGGTCTACTAGCGCAAAAGCCTGATAATTACACATTTCCCAATTATTATAAGATAATTACAAGTATCATGGAATAATTATAAGCATTAAAGAATAATTACAATTATCATTGAAAAATTACAAATATCTTCGCATGATTCTGTTTAATTTTCAGTTTGGGCATTAGCAATCCGCCTGAAAATGCGCCCAAACTGAACATTTTAATTATCACATAATAATTGCGATTTTCACTTGATAATAACAATTTTTACGTGATCATGCTTAATTCTGGCTAGGGCGGCTTACTAGCGCCAAAACCTGTACTTACAGGTATCAGTGATAATGGTTATTAACAAGTGTTCTGTGTAATTCACAGAGATACCAGCAATTCATAGTGTTAATTACGAATTTTTAGTTTTGGCCACGCTTTAGTAGCGCCGAAACCTAAAGTTTGCTGTGAACAGTGACTGCGGCGCATACACATCGTGTATCGGACCGCACATGCGCATCAGCATTAAATTGAGAGCGATGGCGGAGGCAGTAAATATTAGAGACGTAAATAATTATATACTAAAACAGACAAGAAGAATGTAATTTTGCTTACCATTTTTTATGAAAATTGCACAAGTTTGCAGCGTGGTGAAAAAGCGGGTGTTCTGAAGTCTATGCTGATTGGTCACTATATATTGCACATGGCTAGGTTATATATGTATTATGGTTGAAACAAAAGCGAACAGTTCCGTGGAATACGACATACTTACAATTAACACGTACAAATTGTAATTATCAGGTGAAAATTAAAACTTTTCGTTTTTGCGCATTTCCAGACGGATTGCTAGAGCCCAAATTGAAAATTAAACATGATCGCGCAAAGATATCAGATGACATGACGTTCGAAACCCTATCATGAAATGTTCTCATCGTTACAAAAAGGTGATGTAAATGATAGATCAGGTCTACATGTCATTTTTAAAAAAAAAAGAAGATTTACACAGAATAAAAGCAAACAGAAATTTATTAAACCAAACTGGCACAAATAACAGTCGCAAATCCAAGCTGAACATAGACAAGTATGCTATATCTCGAGTATGAGTTTTCTTCTGTATGCAATATTGAAGTTAGTATACAAAGAATTGAATTAGTACAGGCGCAACACAATTTAAATAATTCTTTCTCTTGCAAAATATTGGCAAGCAATTACCAACTACGCACAAAATTAACTCACTGAAATTCATAAAGAGTATTGTAAATTACAACTATTATTTATCTGGTAGGTCTATAGTAATCTGAAGAAAAAAAAAAGCCTCCACCCACCCACCCACCTAAACCAAAAGCTCTGTATACATAGAACAGAAAAAATTTACTTGCAGATTGCTGACATTTTAACCAGATAGAAACCTACAAATCCTTTCTCCATTTCCCCTTGCCTCCCTCCCTCCCCCACGGCCACCCACCACTCTTCATTGTCCACCTTTCAACCCACTGTAATCTGAAATGAACAAGTAAAGGAACCAACAAATGCCCTATATACATAAGAAAAGAAATGTTCTTTTCTTGTAGATCTATACATCTACTGAGGTTTTTAACCAGGTGGCCATCTCATCTGTCGACCACCCATCACATGAATGTGCAGATGATACACTGACTGAGAGCCATCCGGGCCGTTGTTTATCACTGAAACAAACAAACAAACAGAACAGAACACACAACAATCAGTAGGCAAACTATTATGCACATGACTATAAGTGCTACACTTGCAATTTGGGTTCCTAAGCACAGGCATGCAGGAAACTTGCGTCTTTAATAACAACACAGAAAAATGTGAATATACACACGCTTTTATAAGCATGACCCATGTGTAATAAGGCCAAATTAACAAATCTTTTGCAATTAGGCAATTTGTTGGAGAGCGACAAAAATGAACAAAGAAAACTTAGAAGCCCTGAAAATGAAAAAAAGGTCCCACTAGCCTTTGGCTAGCAACTTAAAAATTTTACTAGCCAAACTAAAAATTTTACTAGCCAAACTAAAAAAAAGTTCATTTTAGCGCACTCGCATTTGGCGACTAAAGTTTTTTTTTTAGTCGCCAATTTTTTTTTTCACTAGCCATGGCGACTAAATTAGTCGCCATTTTCAGGCCTGCTTAGAGATGGAAGAATAGTATTTTCTTACCAACACGATATCCAAGTTTCAAGTTTTCTTTTTCCGCCACTCTGCGTGCAACCAGCAAGAGATGACCCAAAAGCTGCAAAAATTACATTCATTTTTTAATTCAATACACCACGCTACACTACATGTTTATTACCTGGAGAAAAATAAAAGAATTTATAAACAAACAGCCCTATAATATAATAATATAATAATGTAATAACAACAACACGAGCACACACATATATGAGCACACATACCATCACTCGCTTTCCACTCTTTCTCTCACTCTCTCTCTCTCTCTCACACACACACACACAAACACAAACAACCAAACGAATGAAATTTTACAAAACTTACTCAGAAATAATAATACCCTCTCTCATGTCTCTTGCCTCATAAATATGCACACATTTACATACAACTGGCAGGTTGACTGTCTAGTTGGTGAGCAGGCCTAGCGGTCTGTGAAGTGGTATGAGAAGTCAGTTGGTCAGTCAGTGATTCCATTATTGTGACCACTTACGTTACTTTAAAAAAAAAAAAGCAAAAAAAAAAAAAAAAAAGCAATAAGCTACAAACTAAAAATAAAAACATTTGATTTTGGGTTTGCCAAAAACAAAAGACTAGATGTATTCAAACAGCTGGGGCTTTGGACCTATGTTTAATATGTCTGATTTTTTTTATACACCTGACATTTTTACCCCCCCCCCACCCCCCACCCCTCCCTCCAAAAAACAAAAACAAAAAAACAAGCCACCGCAGGGCTTTATTATAAGTGGTATTTGAATAAAAGTAAACTTCAGTATAATCTAACCAAACCTTCACTCACACAGTGATCACCACAATATTTTGTCAGTTATATAATAGGACCATGCTCGGGAATACGAGGGGAAACAAATTTGACCAGCTTGCCCGCATGTTGCGCCCAAGTTGTCTAAAGTTGGGGCGGACATTCTTTGCAAACGAACAGTTTCTCGCCTACAATTTCTGCTCTGTCCTCCAACAAATCTTCCGGATCAACCAAAAAGTTGATTTCAGTTGCAATCCTAGTTAGCTTCGCTACTTCAGCCTTGCACTGCTAGGCAATCACCACCACCCTTTCCCGAAGAAAAGCTTGCAGCTCGGGGTAGCTTTCATAGTGTTCTGAGACGATATGTCCGCCCGGATAACTCTAGGCAACTAAAAACAAAACCAAAAGACAAGTTACCTCCCATTTTCGAATAAGGCTTACTGCGGTAGGAAGGGAGGGAGGGAATTCCACAATAGCATGGGTTATTGTTAATTCAATTTTTGTTTTTAAACAAATCTTAAATTGAAAAAATTTAAATTTAAAAAAAAAAAGCAATAAATAAGACATGATAATAATTATCTTTTTAAAAAGTTATTACTATACCTCTTGATCTTCAGGTGTAGCATCACTGAGGCCTGGAATAGGTTTACGGGGAACCACCAAGAAATGAACCGGTGCTTGTGGAGTCACATCCCTAAAGGCAATGCACTGCAAAATAATAATAAAAACATAACAATAAAGCGATATCAAATGACTTTTTTTTTTACAATAAAAAAGACCTTTTTCCTGATTTTAAGGTAAAATGCTGTCTGACTTTCATAATAGTTCTGGTGGTTTGGGGATAATATTTGTTCTGTGTGAGTAGTTTAAGCAACTCTATCAATCTTCACCTTCCCAGAAGTATGTGTAACCTATGTTACTATATTTTGTATTGTTCTAGTCTATACACTATGTAACTTATTGTACATCCTATCCTATCCTATATCCCATAACTCGGAGGTCGTAGGGGCACCACAGATGATCGTTTAACCAGCGTACTCCATCTTTCCCTGTCCTCAGCAACCCTGATAGTTTCGCTCAGTGTGAAATTAGTCCATTCTCGAAATGTTGTCCTCCCACCTCTTTTTCAGTCTCCATCTTCTTCTACCTCCTTGCACTTTGCCTTGCAGGATGGTCTTTGCAAGACCTGATGATCTGGTGACGTGACCCTACCATCGGAGTTTCAGTTTCTTCACCACTGTGAGCAGGTCATCGTGTTGTCCAATGGCTTGTGTGATGGTTTGTCGGATTTCGTCGTTGGTGATGTGCTGGGTATAGGAAATGCCCAGAAGTCTTCTGTAGCACCTCATCTTCATGCTTTGTATTCTTCGTTGTAGATCTGGTGTGAGGGTCCATGTTTCACAAGCATATAGGAACATGGAGATGACAAGGGAGAGCAGCAGTCTTACCTTGGAATTGTCTGATACAATGGCTCCTAAATATTTGAAGCTATGCACTGTGTTGAGGGACTGGCCTTGGACTTTGATGTCCGTGTTGATGCCATTGGTGTTGTTGGTCATTATTTTGGTCTTCTCTGCACTTATTTCCATTCTATAGGCTCTGGAGGTGGTGTCAAGCCTCTGTACCAGCTGTTCAAGTTCTTGTTCCTCTCCAACCAATCCATCAATGTCATCTGCAAAACGAAGGTTGGAAATTGCTCTACCCCCCTATGCTGACTGTGCCTTCGTGATCTGCAAGGGCGTCTGACATGATGCTCTCTAGGAAGATGTTGAGTGTTGGAGAGAGTAGGCATCCCTGATGCACACCGATTGTTGTTCTGAACCAGTTTCCGATGGCGCTGTTGTGGAGGACTGCACTGGTAGCCTTGTCATACAAGCTTTTGATGATTTCAATAATTTTAGGGCTGATGTTGTAGACTTTCAGGTTGCCCACAGAGCTGCATGCCACACTCAGTGAAACGCCTTTTTGAAGTCTACGAACACATGATATAGATGTTGTTGGTGCTGTAGGTATTTCTTGCAGATTATTCTAAGGTTGAAAATCTGTTCAGTGGTACTTCACCCTGCCCTGAATCCTGCTTGTTCTTCAGCTATTATTTGTTCAGCTTGGGGTTTTAACCTGTTGAGTATTATTTTCAGGAGGACCTTGCTGGGATGGCTGATGAGGCTGATGGTGCGGTAATTTTCACATTCCTGAAGGTTACCTTTTTGGGGAAGAGTGATGACAAGCGACTGGGTCCATGGTGTAGGCCACTCTCCACTCTGCCAGATCTTGTTACAGATAATGAGGAGTGCGTTAATCATCAATCATTGCTTCTCCTCCTGCTTGAAGCAGTTCCGCGGGTATGTTGTCCACTCCTGCTGACTTCCCCTTCTTCAGCGATTGCACTGCTGCCTCAACTTCTTCTCGGAGAATTGGGAGGAATTCTTCTTCTTCTCTGTTCTCAGGACATGCTAGAACTGATGGGTCTCCGTTAGGTGTGTGGTTGTAAAGGTCACAGCAGTACTCTGTCCATCTGTCCAAGACTTCTTGTTCTTCTGTAAGGCATATGCCAGACTTTTGCTTTGGATCATGTAGACCTTGGACTGTTTAACACTTGTCAGCCGCTTCACAGTCTGCTAGGCCTTCTTGCTGTTGTTCTTGTTCAGACTGTTCTCTATTTCCTGGCATTGATCTAATTCTATCCAGTTATCCTTTGCTGTGCGCATGCCTTTTCGGATGTCATTGTTGATTTTTCGGTAGGCATCAGCTCCCTGAGAGGTGTTCTTTTTCTTCTCTCTTCTTCGTTTATCACACAGGTCCAAAAGTTCAGTGTGATCCACAGCTTCTTTTTTGGCCAGTGCTTTCCAAGGATGTTCGTGGCGGCATCTGTCACAGCTGAGTTGAAGATGGTGGTCATGGTGTTGACATCTACTTCACCAGCTTTCAAAATGAGCAGTAGTGCAAATTTCCCTCCAATTGTGGCCTGAAATATTTCTGCCACCGTCGGGTCTTGCAGTTTGTCCAGGTCGAACTTTACTCTAGTGCACTTTGCTGTGTTTACTCTCTTCTAGTGGAGCCGGAAAGACATCATCACGAGATCGTGGTCACTTCCGATGTCTGCTCCTGGAAAAGTGTGTGTCCTGCCAATGTTGATGCTTCATCTAAAGCGTTTCTTGACCATGATGTATTTGATCTGGTTGTGATGCTACCCGCCGGGACTGTGCCATGTCCATCGTCTGGATTTTTCATGGAGACCAAGCGTGTTTGCCAGTATCTGGCAAACTCCAAGAGTCTCAGATCCCTGTCATTTGTCTCGTTGTTGCAGTGGGGTCCACATGTGTCTCCCTAGTTGTGGTGCGCATCTTGGCAAACCTTGGCATTCCAGTCGCCTTCCACTATGACTATGTCCTTCTTCGGCACTTGGTCAAGGACAGCCTGTAGATTTTCATAGAAATCCTCCTTCGCTATCGTCATAGTCTGATGTTGGGGCACAGGCCTTGATGATGGTGATGTTGAAAGGGGCTGCTCTCAGACGGATGGTAATGAGTCTACTGGAGACTGGGTGACAACCACCCATGACAGTGGCTAGAATGTTCTCGTGTTCATGTCTGTCATCTCTACCACTGAAATAAAGCTTGTGGCCTTTGTCGGTCATTGTTTCACCTATGCCTTTCCATCGACAGTGGTCCATGTCGTGGGCCAGTTCATCTAATTTTCCCTCTGCAGTTAGGGTCCTGACATTCCACGTTCCTATGACGATGTTGTTTCTCGTGTGGATCTTGCTAATTTGTCCATCAGTAGCACACTTATCACCTCTGTCCTGGTGACCAACGGAAGGCGCGGTCCTTGGTGACCCGGGCGACGATCGATCTGGTATGGAGTAAATGGTTTTATTCATCATGCAGTGTGTCTTGGGCAAGAAAGACCTGGCAGGGCCCAGTCCTGTTGGCCACAGCCGATACCCATGAATACAGTGTGGCTCGCATTGGCCCCAAGCACGTGGAAGTTGAACCTGTAGTAACATCCCAGCAAACCAGCCCGATCGGGGCCCCACTGGGGCCGCATAGGGCATCCCGACTTTTGTCGGGTTTTAGTAGGGACCCACATAGCCCTACAAAAACCCGATGCGTAGCGGAGTCTAGAAATGTAACGATTCGCCCTCCCGTCTGCAGCCCGATTCTGCCCCACCACAAAGCCACACTGCGCACACGCTAACATAGGCCTACTCTCGCTTTTAATTGGCTAAACTGTCTGGAATGTTTCGTCTGCTTCACATATGCTGCGGCGTATGTATGTGAAAAATATTTATACAAAATCAATTCAGCAACCTATAATTATTTAATTGTGCTTATAATTCTTAATTTTTATCATACAATATGTAAAATATTGTTACAGTGTTTCTTTTAACTATTGTATTTGTTTATACATTATAAGTCAAGGGTAAATTTCCGTGCCCATTACTGCTGGTCTTTTCCGGTTGTACTTAACCGCCAATTTTCTACAGTTTTCTTCTAAGTTCTACAGTTGCATGTGCTCGGATATTGTGTTTGCCTGCGAAAACCTATTTCTATTTTCACTGTGGTTGTTTTTTGGGTGCTTTGCCTTTCGTTTATGTATTTACACACGATTTCGATAGCGACGAAGATCACGTTAATATAGGCTATATCGTTATCGAAATGGTGTGTAAATACTTAAGTGGGGACACACCAAGGACTTCCGAAAACAAAAACGCCTGTGCCGACAGTCCCTATTAACACCAGACATCTCAATTCTTTCTTCATGCAATCACATATCATAAACAATATGTGGGATATGATTTTAGGGTAAATCAGCATTGGCCAGGGATGGGGCATTATCGGGGTTGTTTCTGGTTTAAGTTGGGTTACAATAGGGTTGGTGTTGGGTATCCTGACGTACGCCCGATCTTTGCCGGAATCGGGTTACCGTTCGGCAAAGGTTGGGTTACGGTCGGGTAAGTTTTGGGTACCCCGACGATCGCCCAATCTTTATCGAAAGTCGGGCTACTGTTTGGCGAACGTGGGGTTACGATCGGGTAAGTTTCGGGTAGCCCGACGATCGCCCGATCTTTGCCCGAATCGGGCCCGAGTCGGTTCCAATTTCCATTTGCCCGATCGGGCCCCGATCGGTTGCCCGATCCGGGCCCCATCGGGCTGCCCGATGCGGGCCCCATCGGGCCCCGAAATTGTGGTTAGCTGGGATGAGGTTCCTCCGTCCTGGCCTGTGACTTCTGTGTAGAATACTTTCGCCCAGTGATGCCGTGATGCCGTGCTGACATCACCCCTGTTAGTCATCTCTTAGGACACGCCGGGAAACGTTGGGTCTAATCTATTCAGTGCCCGAACCCACATACATATTTAACGTTTAACATTCAAATTCTTGTCAACTTCATTAAGTTTTAAAATCCTAGTGCTGACGCCTGACCTGATCGTCTTCATAGATGATATTGGCTGGAATGGATTTGTCAACAATTTTGGAGAAGATGGTTGGCGCGCCGATATTCTTGTTCTTTGCTGCCAGCTTTGCCTTGGTTTCTTCATCTGAGCAAAATGTTGAGGAGGAATGCTGGAAAAAAGGCATATTATATATTTTAATACATGCTTAAAAATGTACAAACCTCAACAAAATTTTCCTGAAAAAAAGTTTTGCTTTTCCTCCAGTACCCTTTAAAAAAAAAGGAAAGGTGTTTCCCATATCCTTTTGGTTGTTAGAGAAGAGGCATTTGTATAGGGACTTCCCTTTTCTCAGGTCTAGTTTCATTAGGCAGCGCCCATTGCCTCTCCCTCAATTGCTGCTTTACCATTCCTGTTCTAACCAAAGCCAACTTACCCATCCACTGCATGTGTGCCACTCTGTATGCCATTGCACTACTATACTTCTCTTTGTTCAACTGAACTAACATCTGCTGACCCTGTGACCTTGACCTTGAAGTGAAGTAATTCATTCACTAATCATTTTCGAGGTCTCATGGATATACAGCCTCCTACCAACTCTGGTTGTGATAGAAAGGATTAAGAAATTAAGCTACTTGCATGTTTTGCACAGAAGGCCTGACAGACAACAACAACAACAACAACAACAACAATTTAAATATCATTGTTAGACTACTTACAGGATTTAACTTGCACAGAGTTGCAAAAATCTTCAAAATATTTTTCTTGGGTGTATGTACATCACATTTCTGAATGCATGTGATAATGATAATAATAATAATAATAACAGATTATATTAGTCTACAATTTATACTACGTACGACTGCTCGGACAACTCGCGTTGCGAGGCTAGCTGTGGCAAGGCAATGAACCACAGTGGCGAATGATCCTCCCATCTTTGTCATGGCTATGCTCCTAGACAGCAAGCTGGCCATTGCTGCACTAATTATTTCTCTGAAAAAGGAAAAAACAATTAGCACGATGAAAATGCAAAAAAATGCATGTTTACAACACACTTACCATGCAGTTTAGATATATATAGTTTACACAGATTTGTATGGAATTTCCATTCTTGTAAAATGTAACTGATTGTTGATGAAGTTTCATTAAATGATTAAGACAACTAGCTGTGTGTAGTTAGATTTATCTATTATTTATTTTTATTTAATCGTTCTTATATAGCGCTTTTCCAGCTCAAGAGCTGCTCAAGGCGCTGACCGATACAGGATCTAACTCAAGCCGCCCGAGACGCCCACCCGCAGCCTTTGGGCGCATGGTCTGACGCCCGGACAACTGAGCACAATCCTGGGCAGCCAGGGATGGGGGAGAAGGACCTAGGTGCATGCTGGGTGTTTTCTTGTCACCGGCACTCACCCGTCTAGGACATGAGCGTCAGGATCTTTAAAGTCCGTTATGATGGAATGTATGCGACACAGACTAGACCTCGGTTTATACTCTCATCCGAAGGAGTAGGAAAACAGGAGTAAAGTGTCTTTCCCAGGGACACAACACAATGGCCCGGCCAGGGCTCGAACCCGGGACCTTCCGATCCGCAAGCCGAAGCACTACCATTAGACCACAGTGCCTCCTTTAGAAATACATACTGCATTAAAATTTGATAGTGAGACTTTCAGGGATCAGGTTTACACTGTTTCCTGCAAGTCACACATTTAAAGCATAGATTGTATAAGAGTGTGCCATTATAAAATCTCTGAAGTCCATGCACGCATCCCTTCACCTGCCCAGATACCTCAAATTGCCCCATCCTCCTGATCTAAAACAATAAAACAGCAGCCCCCCTCCCCTCCCTCCCCCTATCTCAGTGCAGCAAGTTTCTTCAACATACTGAAGTTGGCTGCCTACAACAAAGAAGAAGAAGAAGAAGAAAGAAGAGGATTGAAAGAAGAGACTTCACAGCCTGTTAATCGAGTCAATCAAAAAGGCAAAACGAACAATCTGCGAGTTATGGACTGATTTCCAACGAAACTCATACAAATAAAAATGAAATTGGTGTCATCTGCATTTTTGCCTATATGTAATCGATTTGTCGTCAAAAGTGCAACTAAATCTAACTCCATTAGTGGCATTACTATTATCAAATTATGCAACTGAAACTACTGACCTAAGCTTCTTCGATTGGCGTCAGACGTCTATTCTGAGTACTGTTGATGGTCGATTGCATATACACTTGCTTTCTCCAGAAGCGAGTCAGAATTTTTAAAAACTTGTTCGTGAGAAGGGTGCAGAGAACGTTGTCATTGTTTTTCCATTTCAGGTCCCCCGTTGAAAATCAGACAGTTAAGAAAGCGAACAGATTATGCGGTATGCTACTTAGTAATATACAGTGTAAAGAAAAAGATATTATGGTCCCACTTTTTAAGTAACTGGTAAGACCTGTATTAAAGTATGGAAATACTGTATGGAGCACATGTTTAAAAAAACATAATACGATTTACCAAGAAGATTGTTGGGTTGAAGGATTTAAGCTATGAACAAAGATTAGAAACCATAAAACTGCCAAGTCTGGAATTCAGGAGATTACGAGGTGACATGAAAGAAACATACAGAATTGTCCATGGAATATATGATGTTAATACTACTAAAATATTGTTCTATAAAAGTGTTTTGACTAACACAAGAGGACACTCACTAAAATTAGATAAACAAAATGGTACCACCTATAAATATAGTTGTTTCTTTACAAATAGAATAATAAATGCAAGGAATAATTTACCACAATTTGTTGTGACAGCAGGAACAGTAAACTCATCTTTAAGAATGGTATTGATAGTTTTTGGAAATCTAAGGTGTACAAAACAGATTTAGAAATTTATCAATAGTAGTAAGTGCGCACATCCATATTTGTAGTGCGAGGGTAAAAGCACATAAAACCCCCGCAAGTGAACTAGAGCAGGTAATAAAGGCCTACAAATCCATATATATGATATGATATGATATGATATGATATGATATGATATGATTTATGATATGCCTAGAAAGTAGAATACGTTTTCAAAGTTAGGTGCTGCTAGTACTGCAAGATCATGAGTTTAGTGTTATAAAAATTAATAAATTAAACTTGCAAGTCAAACACACAACCCAAAATGCTTGCTATAAACGCAACAGAACGCTTCTCCCGTCCCGTTCTGCACTGCGAAATAGAATTTCAACCACTTTCAAAAGCGAAAGTGCACCAAGTGTCTGCTTAAGATGCATTCAAGAGTTAAGTCCCTTGACACACAGATGGCAGCAAAGTCTTGTTGATGACAAAACACAGAACAGACGACAGTCGTGTTGTGATGAAAAATTTGATTCTTTGTTCGACATACTTGTGTACGAATTACAAATTATAGAGACAGACATGACCTGACAAAGATTGACTCAAATTTGACAGAAACATGGCTTCCCAAATCGTCCAGCCCAATCGATTCGCTGATTACTTCGTTATCTGTGGACTGGATGCATCGTCTGGTCTGGAACCTGACAAACTCTCTGGTTTGTTTTTACTTACTACGTCATATCTTTGATACTTCTTGCTTGTTGTTTGGGGTCACCGATACGTTCATTTAAACGACACTTAATTGAATTGAAAAAAAAAAAAAAACAACAACAGAACTTTAGGCTCTTTCTTGTAGTCACTGATACAGTTAAAAAACGATAATTTGGACACATGCTGTTTCGGTGTGCTGTGTGAGGATTTTGAGCTACAGTAACTTGAGTAAGCTAACAGATCGCCTAATCACTAAATCAGTAATTAATCTGTAATCACCATACAATCCGATCAAGATCCCCCCCCCCTCCACCTTCCCCTCTCCTCCTCTCCCGTTGAATGCTGCAAAAAGCTTGCAGTTTGGTTGGCATAAAACTAGAATACATCAAATTATTTATAACATTTATTTGAGTAATTTTACAATAAAAATTATAAAGGATAGTCATACATTTATTACTTCATTGTGCTCTCTATACCTTTTTTAGCTAGTTTGTTTTGTACATCATGACAAAATATTACTATTAACGTAAGTAGGTTGATTCATTTACCGAGTTTTAATTTCATTCCTTGTTACTGAACTGAGTAATTGTATTGCTAAGAGTAATACTATCAATATTATGTATACTAACTTAATCTACATCCTGTATGTGTTATGTCTAATTAGAGAATTGTGATGAAGTAACATTTGTTGAATTTATTGTAATTACAATGCAATGATAACATAATTAGTATTTAAAATATATTGTAATTATTGAGGCATTCATGTTTTAAATGCACTCACACAATGTTCACATGGCGATTTCACAAACCTCAACATTGAGCAACAATGAATAACAAGGTTTAGGATCCTATTACATTAGCAACAGTGAATTTCATGCTTGGCTATTTATAGCATTCTTTCATTCATATTAGCCAGGCCCAGATTATTTACTTTAGCAGGTTTGTACCCAGTTAGATAAGCCTACATCTTCCTGCTTTGCATTGAAACGGATCTGTTATACTAGTTTATAATTGTGGTAACTGCAAAATTCCTATATAGTATGTTTGGAATACTAGTGCAATTAAACAGTTACAGTACATTTTCATGATTTTGTCCAAAAACAGGACCATTAGAGTTAGACTAGTACAAGTTATAATGTTTTCATTTCTATATTATTATATTGATTACACTATACTAACACCAAATTATTGACTGTGACAGACCTTTTACACAACAGCGATTAGTCAGAGCTATCAAGTTACTAATAGTCCAGGGATTCAATAACAAGCTCTTTCAATATTTCATGGCATTATTATGACAAATTTAATCAACAGGATGTTAAACGGATAAGTACTTGACTGTAGTCAATAGCAGTGTGGCAATTTCTGATTAGGCGAGCATATGCTTAAAAGTTGAAAGATTTATGTGTGGAAATGATACATAATGAAGTTGATGCACTAAAGTCTAAAGTTTTATGTTGTGCATCACACACACACATACACTCTCTCTTTCTCTCTCTCTTTCTCTCTCTCTTTCTCTCTCTCTCTCTCTCTCTCTCTCTCTCTCTCTCTCTCTCTCTCTCTCTCTCTTTCACATATACTCTCACATTCTCTCTGTCTCTCTCTCTTTCTCTCTCTATCTCTCTCTCTCACACATTCTCTTTCTCTGTCTCTCTCTCCCTCCCTCCTTCCCTCTCTTTCTCTCTATCTCCCTCTCTCTCTCTCTCTCTCTCTCTCTCTCTCTCTCTCTCTCTCTCTCTCTCTCTCTCCCCATCAACGATACTGATAATATAGCTGTTTTTGTGGACTAACTTCATCCTCTTTCACTCCCTCCCCCCCCCTCCCCCCACACACCTCCCTAGCTTTCTCTTCCTCCACCAACCAAGAGTCAACCCTAATATGAGTATGGTAAAAATGTTTACTGATTGGAACCATTTTAAATTTTTTTTAAAATTTACTTACTCATTGCTGACTTTAATAATAATAATAATAATAATAATAATAATAATAATAATAATAATAAAATAATAATAATAATAATAAGAAGAAGAAGAAGAAGAAGAAGGAGAATCATCATCATCATCATCATCGTCATCATCATAAATAATAATAATCATAATAATAAAAAGTTTCTTTTTGTAAATTTGCTAATTTGCCTGTTGTATTCTGTTAGTTTTAAAAATACAAAACATCTTTATGAAGTTTATCCTAAATAATACTTCTGTTTATATTTTATTTCTTTTATCCTATCACAGGTGATAGTCTACAATGTGCACCATTAGATCGTCCATTCAAGTCCAAAGTTCTTGCCCATTACCCAGAATCTGTACCATGGAACACCTTTGACAAAGATGCTGTTGGAATGGTACTTTTTTTTACCCGAGTATTCTGAGACTGAAGTGACAACATTTCCTGTTTTAGCTATTGTCAATTGTGTGTTAATACATATAGACTCATTCACTGATTTAGTATCAGGCTATTTGAAATTCAGTTCAAGTGTTGTAAATTCAACAGTGAATTATCAATTAGTATTTCATATATCGTGTTTATTTTATTTTTTGCTTGGGGTTAGTAACAGTTTAATGCTGCATGCCACAATGACTTTTGAATATCAAAACAGAAACTGGAAAGAAACTAATTTTGTGCTAATAGGAGTACTTCCTAAATAGCTGTCAACATGTATTTTGACCGCTTTTCAGGGGAAGCAACTCTCATTGACCTACTTTACCTACTTTCGGTTTATGCTGTCAACATGTATTGTCAACATGTATTGTGTAACCGCATTTCAGGGGAAGCAACCTACTTTCGGTTTATTTAGGGATAATGCCTATTATGGTTTATTTCAACTGAAAGATTTAAAGGAATAGATGTTAGAATAATTATCAAATGGTAATGACTGGATACGATAAATCAAGTATTGGATGCTCATTTTGGTATACCTGTGAAAAAATATATTAATGAATTAAAGGTTGAAAAAAGAAAAGAGAATTCAGTTGACATTCCATTGTGAAAGTGAATTATTCCATTTGATTTCAGCTGTGCATGCCCCGTGGCTTGTCCTTCAAGACACAAAAGGACAAGCGCCTCACGTCTTTCCACTCCTTCATCATTACTCGCGAAGACGGCAGCCGCAGCTATGGATCTGCTCTCGTATTTTACGAGGAGGTGATGAGCCCAGAAGTGTGCACGGCCATGCAGACCTTGCACAGCATGCACAGTGCTGACACCCTCCCCAAATTCACCTTGGGCTCCGACGACAGTCCCGAGCTTGTAAAGCGCATCGCTCGGCCGAGAGACAAAATGCACGGGTTTGATAGCAGCAAGGACAAACTGTATGTCACCAAGTGTATTTGCTTGCTCACTAGCTTGCCCTACATCTTCCCGTGCCGCAACTTCTTGCAGCAGCTGTACGAATGTGCCATGAAGTCCTCGCAGAGCAGTGCCTTGCCCCTTGAGGCCTACGTCTACAATGTTGTTTACGATGTGCCTCTCTTGCCCCCGGGACGTAGCATGAAGTTTTATGGGCCCACAGGACCCATCTTTTGCCAGCGACCAAGTGAGTCTTGTTTGTGTTTGGTATGATGTTATTGGTGGTAAATCATTTGGCCGACCTTGTTTCATATGATGGTGTATATATAATCTGCTGCCATCGACCTAGTAAATGTCTGTAATTATGTTGGTATAGATGTCAGTTATCAGATCAGCTTGTACAAGTACATGTATCTATGTGATCTTCTTCCCGTGACCAAGTCATTGGCAAGTGTCCCGTGACCAACTCATTGGCAAGTGACTATGTTATTGCTGGTATCACTATCAATTATAAGATGAAACACTGAACAAGACTAAACAACACTAAATAAGCAACACATTATCAACAAACTCAATAATGTTTCGATTTAAACAAATGTTTTAATCTGGTGCATAATATGTTGGCATTTACTCTTCCAATGCCCTTATAAAAATTGTCAGTTGTTCCTTTAACTGGTTCAGTGATTGTATCAGCAGTTACATTTTCTAAAAAAGTTAATTAAAATCATCCAGATTATATACAATTCATACTTCCAATTCTTTCTATAGCAATAAAAACATGTGGAACTTGTTCCTATTATTTAATAGCTAAATAATATAAGACGTGTTTGCAATATAGATGGGTTTTTTTTTTCTCATTAATCTGATTTGTATAATTTATTTTTTTTGCAGACATTGGAGAGCCTCCATTGTTTGATTATCCTTTATGGGAGCTGTTCAAGCATCTTGGTGTGGATAATGTCTTGAGTGTCTTCATGTGTGTGCTGCTTGAACATCAGATTTTATTCTACGCTTCAGGTGAGCAAGCTTGTCGAGCTCTTTTAAAATGATGCAGTCATACAGGAATATATCGTCCACTGTTAAAAAAATGAACATCATCAGGCAAGTAAATGCGTACATCCGCACAATGGTGAAATAAGTGCAACTGTTTATTTTTTTACTGCAGTTGTGCTTTGAATTCCGTGATTGAGGTTAAAAAGATTATAGTATTAAAGACAATAATTTTCTCATGCTCTGATACTGACAACATGTTCTTTAATCTCAATAAACAGTGAAAGTTGTAGAATTTTTTTGATGATGATAATGAATATAATACAGGATGGAGAATTTTCCTCGGATCCGCTGATGTCCGCGGAAGGCATTTGCATTTCCAAGAAAAAAATATTGAGTTCAGAGATTTTTATTTTTCGTCTTTTTTGAAAGGCATGTGCATAAAACATTCTTTTTTTGTTGTTGTTGTTTCTATTCATGTTTACTTTGTGCTTTTTGCTTTCAGGAGAGGCTCTAAATTACTTTCAAAATTGCATAAATTCATTTTCGGATTTCAGAGATTTCTTGATTCAGTTGTTCTCCACCCTGATAATAATAAGACTAACATAATAATATAAATAATTAGGACACTTTTGTAATGTGCAGTTTCTCGTAGGCTGGACTGCTCAATTAAATTTGTAAGTTCATCAAAGGGACAAACAGGAAATCACCAAACATATTTAGTTATGAACCCAAGAGTGATATTCATGTTTATTGAATTTCAGATTATCAAAGACTAATGATGGTGGCAGAGAGCATGAACTGCTTGTTGTTTCCATTCAGCTGGCAACATGTTTATGTTCCTATTTTGCCTGCGTCTCTCACACACTTTCTTGATGCCCCTGTGCCCTACATCATGGGTCTCTACCGCAGCAGTTACGAAGATCGCTCTGAACTCAAGCTGCCAAGCGAAGTATGCTCTCTTTTTTTTTAATTTAGTATGCTATTTCTTTGATGAATTAACATTTTATATTACTTTCTCTTGTAGCATTGTGTGTTTTGTTTGTTTGCATTTCAGCTGTGAACAGTTTTAATTACCAAATCAAGTTAGGTATTTTGTTAGTGTTTTTGTTTCCCCTGTGTTAATTCTACACTGTGTAGCCTTCCTTTCAGGCAAACATGTGCTTTGTAGACCTGGATGAGGGAACAGTGGAGGTACCGGAAGAACTGCCGATTTTCCCTTACTCTGGAGATCTGAGGAGTGAAATCCGACAGATCCTCAACCGTTTCCATGCTGTCTTCACCAAGGAGAAGCAGGCCAGCAGTCAGCCCCAGACTCCACGGCGTGGCAACACTGGCGGCAGTTTGGTGCCTGAACCAACAGGCACCGGCAGCTACCCCAACTCACCAAAACGCATGGAGATTCTGCAGCAGAGTGAAGCCTGGAAGAAGATTGCCAGTTTAGCCAAGAAGACAGGTGAGTGTATGTTTGAGTGGATTTCATTTTTATTTGACTCGATGATTGGCTGTTCATTTTTGTTATCCATGCAGGTTTAGGAAAATGTGTTTGTGCCTTCATGATTATGAACTGCGGTAAAATTCTTATTGAAAATATTTAGGGTAACATTAGCACCAATTCAAATGTGAACTATTTTGAATGAGACAATTCTATCAATGTGCTGAGGAGAATCATCAGAGAATTTGGTCAGGCTAAACCTGTAATAGGTTTGAAGGTGATTCAAAGGGTTGTTTTGCAGTGTTGTAGATTCATGGCTTATATTCTGACAGGTGTTAGTGTGCAAGGTGCAGAAGTGTGTGGATTTTTAAAAAATTGTTACTCTATGTCGGTTTTAGGAGTGTGGGAGTCTATAGCAGATTTTGCTGAAGAGGAAGCAGAGCATGTGGCTCAGGAAGAGGTAAAAGCCAAGGCAGCACTGGAACAGCAACTGCTGGAGGGGAAAGAGGTGGTTTCTCCCACAGAGCTGGAGCACTTGAAGTTCAACAATGCCATCAGAGAGGTCTTCCTCAACTGTTTTGTCCACATGTTCCTGGGCTACGAAGCTTTTGTCGTCAACCCCTCACAGGACATGGAGTCATGGCTCAATAATCGTGAGACCATGCACAACTTTGACAAGGCTGCTTTCCTCAGCGACCAGCCTGAGGCCAACTTGCCTTTTTTGTCCCCTTTCATTGAGTCGCAAATGTTTGCCACGCTCATTGACAATAAGATCATGTCTCAGTGGGAAGAGACGGACCCTTACTTGTGTGTATTTGATAACAGGATAAAGGCCCTCAGAGACTCGCTCGCTGAATCCCGCACTGTTTCTTTTCGTGCTTGCAGCACCATCGAAGATACAAGTAAGTCTAGCATGTTTATCAATGGAAAAATAGAGGCTGGTTCGGTGATTAGATTTATTTTAAAAAAATGTAAACTTTGGTTTCACTTTTTACAGAGTGAAAGACTCGCTATCCGAAACACAAATCTTATTCTTCCATGTTTGCTGTGGCGCCGTGGCAAGAAAAACAAGGGGGGAAAGTGCTCTCTCTCTCTTTCTTTCTCTCTCTCTTTCTGTCTGTCTCTCTCTCTTTCTGTCTCTCTCTCCCTCCATCTCTCTCTCTCCCTCCCTCCTTCCTTAACTCCCTCCCTCCCTTTCTCTCTTCCATTGAAGGAAGACCAGTAAATCATTTATGGTTATTACAATAGGAAGGTCGTTGACCCTGAATCAGGAAGTGACATATTATCTAGTGACCACATTTGTGTATTTTTTATATTGATTTAATTACGTTAATTGAAGTGAATTGGTAATGAGAAAACAATTTAAAAGAATTATTTTCTATATATAATTGCAGCTGTTTTTGTGGAGAAGCGAGCTACACACATAGACCATGTGGCTCCAAAGCCTCAAGCCCCAAACACATCAGAAGGTTTTGCTGAGCGAAAGACCGGATTCTTTCCTGTGCTGAATGACACATTTCTCAACACAGAGTCTACCGCATCCAAGTATGGCTTCAGAGATTTTAATAAGTTTTCCTAATGTAAAAAAAACTTAGTCATAAATAAATGTTAGGGAATGATGTTTTTGAATTTGAATTTAAATCTTCTGGTCAGGTTTCTAAAGCAAGTTGTACATTTAGTTTGTCATTACAAATTGCCTCTGCTTTTATTATGGGGTTTCTAATGTTCTGACGTTAAGGAAGCAATTAATTTTGTCAGCTGATAGTTTCTTATCAACAAGCATCTGAAGCAATAGTGATTAATTACACATACTGTACCATGACTCAACAAGTGCAATGTTTTGGCGTTGCTAGGTGATAGTGCCCTTTTAGCGGAAGCTGGCAAAATCCAATCAAACATAGAGTTGCTTCCCTTGCACCAAACCGTCCCGTGTCCCACGTGCTACAATACGCGTCTAAGCGCTCACGGCAAAGGACAGCACACCTCATTCCTTTTTTGGCACTTGGTTAGAGTGGTTGTGCCTACTGTAGCTCTTTTTGCTGGCTTACTCCGTTCGCCCGGTAGTTCGTTGTCGCTACTGCCGGCGGAGTTGTAAGGTTTTCTTTATGGTTTATTATCCTGTTATCCTGTTACCGCAGCGGTTCGTCGAGTTCCACCCCGTCGCTGCGTGTCTCTACTTCGTCGACCGTTCCCGCTAGTTGGGTCGGTTTACGGTCCATTCTGTTGCTGTTAGCGCAGCGCCCGCTACGATCGGGGTTTTCTTCCGTCCCCTCTTCTGCCGTCTTACGACTGCTTTGCTTCGTTGGCTTCGCTGTTTGTCCACTCCTGCGCCCCCTTCTTCGTGGTCCTCTGCCTTTCAGGTCAGTATAGGCTGTGGTAGGGAGGTGGGGAGTGGTGGTAGTGAGGTGAGGGGGGCTCCTTGGTCTTGCCAGAAGTGACCTTGGGGCCGTTTCTGGCCAAGGTTACGGCCAGAAACGTATAAGTGGTCGCCCTAGTTTAGGACCACATCATATTTTCCAGCAGGGACGCTCCGGCACGGCCGGGCCAGCTACTTGCTGAAGCCGTTCCCTTCTGTTTCCTACGGGATTCAGACCGGGTCGGGACTTCTGGCTCATATAAGTGGTCGCCCTAGTTTAGGACCACATCAATTTCCGGCGGGGACGCCCCGGCACGGCCGGATACGCTCCCTGCCGAAGCCTTCCCTTCTGTTTCCTGCGGGATTCAGTCCGGGTCGGGCCTTCGGGCTAATGTCAAGCTTGGGACATATTCAACACTGCACGCAGTGTTTCGTCCTACGGCGACAGGGGGTGTGGCTTCCGGTTCGTCCGGTTTGTCCCTCACCCCCTCGGTCCAGCCCCCATTACTCTCCACTTCCGCTTGCGGTCGTGGGGCGGGGGCTCTGGTTTCCGGTACGGGGGGTACGGTGCACCCGTCACCCTCTTTTCCGGTTTGGATTCTCCCTCTCATCCTCCTTTGTACTCCACTTCCGCTTGCGGTCGTGGGGTGGGGGCTCTGGTTTCCGGTACGGGGGGTACGGTACACCCGTCACCCTCTTCCGGTTTGGTTTCTCCCTCTCATCCTCCTTTGTACTCCACTTCCGCTTGCGGTCGTGGGGTGGGGGCTCTGGTTTCCGGTACGGGGGTTACGGTGCACCCGTCACCCTCTTTTCCGGTTTGGATTCTCCCTCTCATCCTCCTTTGTACTCCACTTCCGCTTGCGGTCGTGGGGTGGGGGCTCTGGTTTCCGGTACGGGGGGTACGGTACACCCGTCACCCTCTTCCGGTTTGGTTTCTCCCTCTCATCCTCCTTTGTACTCCACTTCCGCTTGCGGTCGTGGGGTGGGGGCTCTGGTTTCCGGTACGGGGGGTACGGTACACCCGTCACCCTCTTCCGGTTTGGTTTCTCCCTCTCATCCTCCTTTGTACTCCACTTCCGCTTGCGGTCGTGGGGTGGGGGCTCTGGTTTCCGGTACGGGGGGTACGGTACACCCGTCACCCTCTTCCTGTTTGGTTTCTCCCTCTCGTCCTCCTTTGTACTCCACTTCCGCTTGCGGTCGTGGGGCGGGGGCTCCGGTTTCCGGATCGGGGGGTACGGTTTGCACGTGGCCCCCTTCCGTTTCTGGTTTGAGTCAAGCCTTCCCTGTTCACCCTCCGACCTCTGTCACTTCCGGTTTCGGTTGTGGGTCGGGGGTGCTGGTTTCCGGGGCTGTTGGTTCGGTTTTTTCGTTACCTTCCTCCGGATTACATGCGAACGCCGCTTTGCCTTTGTGCGCGCCGCCTTCTGGTGGGGGTGGGGCACTCTTGGTTCCTCCTACCCTAGTTTCTGTTTGCTCGGGTGCTGGAGCTTTGTATCCGGCTCTTAACCCTGAGGCTCTTTTATAGAGGCGGTTCAACACGCTGCGGCTTTTTGTCCTCAGGTGATGGAGGAGGTTTCGGTACCCCTACCTCACCTCCATTCCTTCCTAGGCGGGACTCTTGCTTCTGCCGAGTCTGATGAGGCTTGCCTTGTATTCAGGGAGTCTCCTAGTGTTAAAGGTTTTGTGGATTGGGCCTTCTCTACGGCTAGAGGACTTTAGAGGGCGAGGCCTCTTCCTCTTCGTTTGAGGAAGTCCCTCGGTTCCCTAGAGCTTCCGCTGTGGGCTCTTTTGTTGAGTTCGTCTTCTTCGACCGGTGTTCCCGGGAAGTTCCTCTCCCGGTCGTTTCTTCCGAGGTATTCGCTCCCGGTTTCCCAGGATGATCTCGCTCTTTTGAGGGGCCTCAAGCCTTTACCTCCTTCGTCGATCCCTGTTCCAGTCGGTGGTCTGGCACGGATAGAGGTGGCTATTGTTAGGTCCCTTGAGTTTATTTCTCTCGCTGACGCGCTATCTGCTGCGCTGTCTTCTGCTTTGCCTTCTGGGCATGTATTCTGCGTCGAGGGTTCGTTGATTTCGGTGAGGTCCTTGTTGCAGGCTCTCTGTACCTCCATCGTTCGGGTTGCGAATCGCAGGCTTTTGCCTATGTCAACCTGCTTCTTGCGCGTCGTGACGCTTTTCTTCAGTCAGCGTCTCCGTTGCCTCCGCTCTTGTCCTCTTCGTTTCGGGTGGGACCCTTGGTGCCCGACTCTCTGTTTGGTCCTTACGTTCGCTCAGCTGTTCGTGAGGAGTCGGAGCGGTCCCACTCAGATGGTTTCGCCTTCTGGGCTCGGGACTCTCCTTCGGCCCCGTCTTTCTTTCCTGACAGTTGTCGAGGTCGCTCGGTCCGTGATCCCCCTCCTCGGGGTGGGCAGTGTGGTACTTCCTCTTCCCGTCGCATGGTTGAGGTACGCCGTAGGCGTTTACGCAGTGGCGCGTTTTTCTCTATCCCTGCCTGTCCACCCCTAGGTGCTCTTCCCTTCCGGGCTGGTGGCTTGGCTCGTCAGTTTCTTGCTGGGTCATAGCCCTTTTCCAGAAGGGCGCTATAGAGGGGGTCCTTTGCCCTCACTCCCGGGGTTTTACGGCCGCCTTTTCGTTGTTCCCCGAAGGCTTCCGGCGGTTGGCGCCCGGTGGTCGATTTTTCTGACGCCTATTTCCATGTGTCTGTTCATCCTCTTCACAGGCGTTGGATGCGTTTTCGTCTGGAGGGATGGGGTTTTTCTTTCGAGGCCCTTCCCTTTGATTTGTCTCTCAGTCCTTGGGTTTTAACAAGGATTGTCAAAAAAAGAAAGAACTCGCTGCCGTAGTCCTCGGTCTCGGGGTGCGGTTCTCTGCTTATCTTGTTGACTGGTTGGTCAAGGCTAGTTCTCACGATCTCTGTCTGGTGCACATCAGGCTCGTTCTCCTTTGGACTCGGCGCTTGGGGTTCTCTGTGAGCCCTCTCAAGTCTGAGTTGTCTCCATCTCTGGTTTTCAACTACCTGGGAATGTCGTTCGACACTCGCGATTGGTCGGTCTGCCCTTTGGCTCGTCGGGTGCAGAAGCTTCAGTCCCTTCTGCTACTTTTGGAGAGTCAGGTTATCGTTTCAGCCAGATGTCTGGGCGTCTTTGGTCGGTTGGGGTGCGCTTACGGGCAGCCTTTCAGCTCTCGGGTTTTGGTCTCCGGACCAGCTGTCTTGGCATTTTCGTCGCCTGGAGATGGAAACCGTTTGCCTGGCTCTTCATCGTTTTCTTCCCTCCCTGCCTCGGGGCCTTTTGCTCGTTCGCTCCGTCAGTTCCTCTGTGGTTTCTCTCTTCTACCACTCCGGGGTTACCCATTCCCCTGCTCTCTCCATGATGGTGGAGAGCCTCCTTTTGTGGTTAGCTGATTTCGGTTATACGCTTGTGGCCAAGCATGTCTGCGGCTCTGTCAATGTCTTAGCCGCTCTTCTGGGTCGCCCTCATTGTGTGGTCCACACGGATTGGACGCTGTCCCTCTCTGTTCTTCATCCAGTTTGGGCGGAGTGGTTTAATCCACTGATCGATCTTTTTGCCACTTGTTACTCTTCCAGGCTACCCCTGTTTGTGTCGCCGGTCACAGATTGTCTGGCTGGGGCGGTTGTCGCGTTGTCCATTTCTTGGGAGGGGTTGGAGGCTTATGCCTGCCCGCCATTCCCCCTCCTTCCGCGGGTTCTCAGGAAGGCTGGAGAGGAGTCCCCTTCTCTCTTTCTCGTGGCTCCCTTTTGGCCAGCTCAGCCCTGGTTCCCCGATCGCCTTCGTCTTTCCCAGGGGCTGTGCTTCCTCTAGCTCTCGGGGCGCTTTCGCTTCTGCGGCCTCCATCCGGGATTCCACACGGCATTCCAAGCGTTCTCCGTCTTCACGCTTGGCTGTTGTCCGGCCTTCGTTAGGGGCTTCTGGGCTTCAGGAGACCCCGGCCGGTTCCAACTTGCTTCCTGCTTCTGTCCTGCCATTCTCGGGAGGATGGCTTCCTGGAGTCGGTTCTGTGGTCTTAGCCCTGCAGTCCCGGTCCTCTTTTCCAGCCTGTTCACGGTAAGTTTGTGTCAGATAAAGTTGCTTCCCTCCGTCCTTTTCGTGCTAATCTGCACTTGTTGAGTCATGGTACAGTATGTGTAATTAATATTAAAATTTTCTCTCTAAATTTATTATTAATAAGCATACTTACCATGACTCAATTTAATATCCCTCCCACCTCCCCGCAGTTCCAAATAAGGAATGAGGTGTGCTGTCCTTTGCCGTGAGCGCTTAGACGCGTATTGTAGCACGTGGGACACGGGACGGTTTGGTGCAAGGGAAGCAACTCTATGTTTGATTGGATTTTGCCAGCTTCCGCTAAAAGGGCACTATCACCTAGCAACGCCAAAACATTGCACTTGTTGAGTCATGGTAAGTATGCTTATTAATAATAAATTTAGAGAGAAAATTTTAATTTTTACATTATCTCGGCTAATTTGAATTTAAAGTAGAACAAACACAAATAAAATGTTTTTTTAAATAGATTTAGAAAAATTTGATTTCTTTTTTTTTTTTGGGGGGGGGGGGGGGCGGGGGCATGTTATTTTGTTTAACTAGAAAGACCGACAATCACTAGAAAGACAATCATAATAAGACATGATTATTAACTGATCATTATCAAAACTTCAAAGCAATTTAACCAAAAACCAACAAAACTCAAATTATTTTAAAGTTTAATCTGTCAACCAACACCACATTATTATCACTGGTAATTCCACCCAATACGTTGAGTTCAAGGCAACTATGATGTTCAACACCTTGAGCAATTCTTTCAGCTGGTAAGTGCACTCTATAAAAACAGTTAATTAAGAAAAATAGGTTAGGTTTTTTGCGTTTCAAATATCCATTCTTCTTTCTTTTCCCACAGATCGAAAAGTCGCGAGAATGCTAAGTGGAGGCGCAAAGATCGTTCCTTACAGCATGCAGAACATTTACAGCTGAACTCTGATCAGCGAGAGGTATGTAGGGTTTTCAATCTGTTCTGTTTTGTGTTTGCAACGAATAAATAGTCGGTTGTTTTTAAGTTCGGCCTCGAATTTGATTTTTGTTTGTTATAAAGAATATTTACGTTTTGCCTTGTAAAAATAATAGAGCACCATGTACCTGATGAAAAATTCTGCAAAGGACATTTTTGTCTTTTTGGCTGAGTGTGTGTTGTTTCTTCGTTTGTGTGTGATTGTGTTTGAATTCAGTTTTGCCTAGTGTGATTACTAAATATATATCTGAACTTTCCTTCCTGTGTTGTGCTTGCATTTAATTCACATAGCAGTTCAATCTAGTGTTATTGATGTAGATAAATTTTGTTGTTTCAGACAATTGTCTATTATACATTACCTTTGTGCATGGCAAATGGAATGAACTCTTAATTTACAAAAATACTTTTGTTTTTTTAATTTAGTTAGAATCCTGAGAATTAAATTTGATTTAAGAATATTTGTGTATGGCACAAATATTGAATTTGTGTGTGATCATCTACAGATTGTACATTTATGTTTTTTATGTTGCAAAGTTATCAATGTGTGTGTATGTCTATATATGTATATATATGTGTGTGTGTGTGTGTGTGTGTGTGTTTATCTAAAAAAAAAATTTTACATTTTTATTTTTTAGGTTTTATTTATTTGGATTTTTTTAGAGAACACAGTGCAACATTTTTATTTGAAGATTTACAACATGGTAGATTATATTGTGACTCATTCATTCATTCATTTGGATTATAATTTATAATATAGAATTTTTTTCAGGCATTGCAATTAATTAGAATTCATAATTAATCTAAAATAGAACAGGTGAATGATTTTGTCAGTTTGATTTGAATGTCTGTGGATGTAGATGGATGCACATTTTACCTGTGTTGTGAGTGATTTTTTTATACAACAAATTTTTTTTTCACAATAGGTGGAGAGCTCGCATATACCACTAGCAGCGGGCGCTGGTTTCTAGCTCTGTAGATTTAGAAGTAGACTTTTTTTTTTTAAAACTCTTGTATTACGAGAAGAAATACTGCAGGCTTGTGTATTTTATTGCATTATTGTTTTGAGCATCTTTGGTGTTGTTTAAAATTTTTTAAACACACAGAGAAGATACAATAATATACTATTCAGAATTGCCTTGTAGTTCTTTTCTTTCATGGTCATAACATGTACAGAACTTTTATGTTCTAGGAACCTTTGTAAACTGTTTTAGTTTTTATCCTAATAAAGTAAGCCAAAACGAGCAGTTATGAAAATTTCCTGACTGGAAATGCGAAAAAGGGGCTAAGTTGAGCGAGAAAGCTGCTGTTTCTTTTCCGATAATGCAAGGGTTATTCAGGTTGAGGTGTTCTTTTATAACAACAAAAATTTTTTTTCATCATTCTCTACCCCACTTCTCCACCTCTTTTCCACCCCACCACCCAAACCAACCCTGCCATGCCCCATTTTATTGTTTTGCCAAAGTTGCTGTTTATGTTGTCATGTTTTATTCATAGTTTGCGCTGGCTGAGAAACATGCCAAACTTTGGGTTGTAAGTAAATCCACCGTTCCCATTCTAGCTTTTCCAGTCATGTATCACCCAAGTGTCCATATGCCATTTTATACTGTGTTTATCAGCGTGTTAAATTCTTATTCAGTGCTTTATCATTTATCAAGCTTTGATTTTTTTTCTGTATAATGTTTGCTTGCACGTTTATTTTACTTTTATTCAGTTGTTTTCTTGGAAGTGGTTCTTTGCTTTTATTTATTTAATGGTGGCTGGCCTTTGTTTTCCTTACCCACTTTCCTTCTCTTATGGAGTTTTGATATAAAGCCTATGACTTGCAGCTACAGGTAGATTCTGCAGTTGTATATTTTTAGTGTTATTTAGTTGTTCCCCCAACTCCCAACCACTCCCCTCCAGCCTCCATCATAAACTCTTTTACCATCAAATATTACATAGCACAATGGTTACCAGAACCAAATTGTTTTTATAGATTTTGTTAAAACTGCAATCTCCACAACTATTGTTGATAAACATTTGAAAAGCTAGGAGCTCTAAGAACAAACGCTGCTATATTATTTGCATCCACATTAATAATTACATGATGATATTTAATTTTTCTGCTGGTCCATATTTACAATCAAAATAAGTACCTAAATAATTTTTTTAAATAATTATGAAACCGTTTAATGGCCACCTAAATTAATTTTTTTAAAGACACTAATTTTTGTGTATCTTCTAACTGCATTGTCCCCTGACTTACACAAGGGATCAATGTGTGTGTTGTGTATGTTAGATTGTTTGTAACATGTTAGAATGTATGCTGGTTATAGACCCAGTGGTTTGAGTCTGATTTATGAAAAAATGTGTGTATATAATATAATCCAGTATAGTCGACTTTACCTGACTTCCTAGGGGGCTGCCAATAATATAATATAGTATAGTATTAATATAATCCAGTGTAGTCGACTTTACCTGACTTCCTAGGGGGCTGCCAATAATATAATATAGTATAGTATTTACATAATCCAGTGTAGTAGACTTTACCTGACTTCCTAGGGGGCTGCCAATAATATAATATAATATAGTATAGTATTTACATAATCCAGTGTAGTCGACTTTACCTGACTTCCTAGGGGGCTGCCAATAATATAATATAATATAGTATAGTATTTACATAATCCAGTGTAGTCGACTTTACCTGACTTCCTAGGGGGCTGCCAATAATATAATATAGTATAGTATTAATATAATCCAGTGTAGTCGACTTTACCTGACTTCCTAGGGGGCTGCCAATAATATAATATAGTATAGTATTAATATAATCCAGTGTAGTCGACTTTACCTGACTTCCTAGGGGGCTGCCAATAATATAATATAGTATAGTATTAATATAATCCAGTGTAGTCGACTTTACCTGACTTCCTAGGGGGCTGCCAATAATATAATATAGTATAGTAATTAGTATTAATATAATCCAGTGTAGTCGACTTTACCTGACTTCCTAGGGGGCTGCCAATAATATAATATAGTATAGTATTAATATAATCCAGTGTAGTCGACTTTACCTGACTTCCTAGGGGGCTGCCATAGTTGAAAGTCATGGTGTGATATCAAATGGCATCAAAACAATAACCATCCTCATGAAGCTTTGTTTGTTTGACCTGGTCATATCAATGAAAGTTGACAATGGCAGTTCATGTACAAGTTGATAATAGCAGTAAAAGACTCGGTGGATGACAATGGTAATTATTTCTTTGCGAAAGTAGCGATAGTGAGTCTCTTTGTTAACTCACATGCATAGTCTATTTTTTCCAGATTTTTACAAATCTGTGCAAGATGAGTCTTAAATAGTCCAAAATTCATATTAAAAAAAAAGGTCAGTCTGTCCGCTGTTTTTCTGTGCAAAATCTTTAAAATGGCTAAGTACTCAGAACCTATTTCAACTATCACAACCGAACATGGTAAGATGGTGTATACCCATAAGACCACTTAAATGATCAGTTACTTCACTTCAAAGTCAAGGTCACAAGGTCATCAAAATAATGTTAGTCAAAAAATGAAAATTTTTACAAAATTACTTTTTTTTTCTAGGTTATTAATATTGAACTTGCAATTCTTTGTTGCATGATAGGTATCAATGAAACACACACACTCCAAGGTCAGGGTCACTGGAGCTGTCCAAAGTCAGTTGGTATAGGTACTTTGAAGCGACCTTGACCCTAAATTATGCGAAATATAAAGTCCAAATTTGTTGTATTTAGGGATGATAGATTGATTTTTTATATATGTTCAGTTTTTGCATCAATCTTGAAGGTCAAGGTCATTTTAGACCTTGCAAAACCATACAAAAAATATGTCATCATACAGTGGAATGGTTGTTAATTTCTCCCATAGTATGCAGCAACATTGGATTATTTGATCAGATATGCATGAGAGATCAAGTCAAGGTCATCCCAAGGTCACTGTTTTTTGGCATAATTAAACTTTGCTGTACTTTATTTGATAGTACATGAGTGTATTTGGAGCAGGAGGGCAATGTCATCTCAAGGTCAGGAGCATAGAAATATCAAAGTTGGTTGGTATTTGCATTTTAATGCCACCATTTCATTTTGTTTCTTCTGGGCACTTATTTTCATGTTAAATATTGTGAGTTCCATAAGGAGCATGTGAATCATATGGGTTTTTCCCCTTCTAGTCTAATAGTAAAATAAAATATTATATTGTAACTTAACTGAATGATTATAGTCAGCCTGGTGTGGGCATTCACCAGATAGTTAATCAGTATTTTCTTATTGATTTTTTTTTTGGAATTTACAGGTGTAAAACAACTCTTTTGGCAGACAATTAATTGTTTGTGTTGCCAGTTTGAACACAAGCCATTCATGGCACCTTATTTCCATCTTCACACCTCTTTTCTTCCTCCTTTCTCTCCAGGTCCCACTGGCCCTCTTCTTCTCCCTCTACCCATGATTCCACATGGTCTGAATTTTCCAAGCTGAAAGGCAGTTGCATTTGTAACCCCCAAAAGTGTTGGGCTTTGTATTATCCCTTGAAAAGTCTTTCAAACACAATCTAGTCCTTGACACGATGCAGCTCTTTGCTGCTTGCAGCTTTGATTTTCTTACACAAATATGCTTGTTTTCTTTATTAACTCAAAAATTTATTATTTATGGCCAAACATTACAATTGATAAGTGGGTTGAGACTAAAAGTTTGAGAATAAATTAGTTTATTAACTCCGTGTAGATCTCCATGTAGATCACTAAAACTTTTATTTGTATCTGTAATAAGTATGTGAATAAGTCATATAAATTGGTCCTCATATTTCTTATGTTGTATGTTTTATTTAGTGCAAATGTATTTTAGTGCATATTTATTTACCTTGGGCATAACAGTTTGCAGTGGATTACTAATGGGTTTTTTAAAAAAAAAGTATTTATGCAGAGTGTTTTTCAAATGTTGGTTATTTCTAGAAGTATTGTTTTATTTTGTAAGATTAATTACTAACAACAATAACATTATGGTTACATTTTCTTTTTAAAATGGGTTTCTGTATGTGTTATATGTTCAAAAAATATATACAAATATTGATTTTGTTTTGTTATAGTTAGTGTTTTAACAAAATTGACATGGTTTCCTGATTTGTTATATTATCTAACTTGTTTTGCAGTTATAGTGTCTAGTTTGGTTTTATTAGTGGTGAACAGTTTTGTGCTGTATTCTTAGAGTCAATATTATTTTGTATTGCTCTGTGGTTTCTTTGTGTATTCTCTTCTTCATGAACTAAGCAGTAAAAAAACATTGTTGGTCTGGCTATAGGTGACTGCTGTTGCACACTATTTTCCCCCTCTATATTTTCCCCTTGTTAGTCTGCAGATTCTGAAAATTTATTTAAACATATGAAACATAAAATACATAAACAGAGAATGATTTACATTTTATTTATTTATTTATTTATTTTATTTTATTTTTTTTACGGCTGCATTTTTATTCTACATAAAGAGTACATATTCTGTCATGGCCTGGCTGTTACTGTTCTCGTAAATACTCTTTCAAGAGACATTTTACCAAACCTTTTTGCTTTCCTCATGCCATATTATGATACCTTCTTCCAGTCTTTCATATCAGCTTAGCATATATCAATTCTATTACAGCATGATCAACTGACTGGAAATTATTCCCTCACAATTTGTAAATAACTGTTTATGTAATATATTACATACTTTTTAAATATGTGAGATACAGATATTTAAAAAAATTCAATAATTATGTGCTGTATATTTTACATGGCTTTGAAAGTTGATGCATGATTTTACTTGTATTTAACAATAGCAATTGAGTGAACATTTACAGACATCTATAGCACAAGAGCAACTTTGTTTTCAACAGCAATTTTTGTTTCGTAATGGTACTACTAAGTTGGATAACATTGGAATTCTCTGTTTTAAGTATTTTTAAATCATCTGTTTTTCTATAGGGTATGTAATAACACTAGGTTTCTGAGTTGTATTTGTTTCAATCCTCTATAGGCCAGTTTTACCTTTGTGTGGTGTAAAAAACGATTTTTTTTCTCTTGTTAAATTTGTTATTGTTTCTTTCCTTTGTGTTTATGTATTAATTAATAGGTTTTCAGTGTGTTCAAATAATTTAACTTTTGGTTTGGCCAGTCTGTTTAATTATAGACTCATGAATAAGTGTAATATGTTGATAAGTAATAGTTTGTTAGTATTTTTAACACTTTGCGTTCATTTTTTTCTAGAAATACATACAAGAGGCTAGGACAAAGCAGATGCGACAGCCCCAACTTTCTGACATGTCAGCAGCAGGCATGGTACAGACCAACTGGAAATTCGTTGAAACTTTGCTGAAGGAGTGCAAGACCAAGGTACTGGATTGTTTTGTTTGTCTGTGTCTTACCCTCTGTTTGTCTGATCCTATCTCATTCCCCATGTCCTCACAGTCTCTCTCTCTATCTCTGTATTGGTCTCTAAACTGACCTGAAATGGAATGTAATTTGTTGTGTATATTTTATTTATTTTTTTATATTTTGTTTACATTGCTGCAGGTTTGACCAAATGCTATATAACTGTAATTGTTTTTGTTATAATTCTTACATTATTATTATTATTATTATTATTATTATTATTATTATTATTATTATTATTTCAGACGAAGAAGATGCTGGTGGAGAAGATGGGCCAAGAAGCAGTGGAGTTAGGCCATGGAGAAGGCTTACTGACTGGGGTAGAAGAGAACACACTCATTGCAAGTCTCTGTGACCTGCTCGAACGTATCTGGTCCCACGGCTTGCAGACCAAGAAGGTATGTCATGCAATGGGTATTTAAAGGAAAATAACATTATTTTGTTACTTTATAAAACTTTTTTTAAATAAAGTTGAGTTTAAATCTATGTAACACCAAGTAAAAGTAGTATGTGTGGGAAGTAGTATTTGCTGAGGCTGGGCTGTCGCGAGAAAATAGGTGAAGCTAATGTATGTGAATGGCCTAACTTCACATATTATATATGCTATGTAGTTGAGGGCCATGTCAAATTTAGGTATTTCTTTCATCCAACCTAGCATTGACGGTAGATGCCAAGGTATCTCCTGATTGGTCAGGGCTTCTGGCCTTTGCTCAAGGCCTTTTAATCGACACCGTTTTAAGCAAGGTAAGATAGTTGCATTGGCACATCTTGTGATGTAGGAGATGTGAATTTGCATACCTCTCCACCTTGCCCTAGTGCAAGATTGGCCTTTGAACTAAACGAACTAGCATCAAGTACTGAGGACTCGTTTGTATTAATTCTTTCAATTTGTTCAGGGCAAATCAGCAGTGTGGTCTCACCTTCTGAGCTACCAGGAGGCAGTGGAGAATGCTGAAAACAATATTGTGGATACTAAGACGCTGACACCAGGTATGCTGAGCTTGTTTCATTTTTATTTACGGCACAGTTTCCTCCCATTCGCACAACCACCATGAATTTTCAGGAATTCTCACGGTCAGGTTTCCCTCACAGTGTTTTGGTACAAGAATTGGAACCAAAATTATTATTATTATTATTATTATTATTATATTATTATTATTATTATTATTATTATTATTATTATTATTATAATTATTATTATTATTATTATTATTATTTTAATGTACATATTTGAACAAGTGGGATGGTATTTGGGATGGTATTACTGGTTGAGGGGCTTTATGTGCCAATTTTAATACACAAAAATACACAGCAGCCTCTCGACAGACATTGTGCAATTTATTGTGTAATGAATTTATTAAGCATTTTTAGTGTAGGGAATGGCTGAAAGCAGGAAGCATACAATGGTCATAGACTATTTATAGATAAAGACACTGGAGCTTTATTTATGTATAAATTATAGCTTTGCTATTCGCCCTCAGTTTTCTAGCTTTATGGGCTTTGTAAATTGCTTTTCTTTTCAGTGTACATTTCTGTTTCTCTACTTGCATATTTCTCTATAGAGATTGATCCCATGATCGAAACCCTACAAACAACCACTTTGATTGTAGAAACCAACTTTTATGTTTCCTCTGCATTGCAGCTATTTTTTTTTTTTTTCAATTTTTACATCAAATGTGGCTTGATTTTAATTTAATTTTAAGAATGCCCTCTCATTTTGGATTGTCTGCAGGTTTATGACATTGGTTTATTTATCTGTAAAATGGCTGATATGATTTGTAGTTTATTTATCAGTGAATTGCTGATATGATTTTGCATTGGATTTGTTCTTCCCCTCTCTGCCTGCAGTCATTCTCTCTCAGTTTTTCATTTTCACATAGATATTGCTTGACTTTGATTTCAGAACCTTCACCACCTCACACACCCTTATCACTACACACCCACAAAACCCTATGTCCACCCCCCTCCCTAAACATCAACAGGTTAATACACAATTCCCTTTTTAAATTTTAAACTAAAAGAAAAAAAAACAACTCAGAATTAGTAGTCGCTCTCTCCTCCACCCCCTGTGCAAAATAAATCTGTTATATCAACAGTAATAGTATAACATTGTACTTGTTGTTAGTTATTTGTGTTTTAGTAATCATACAGTTGTTTTTATTTGGAGCTATGCCTATGGAGTTCTACTTATTCTCATTTTAAATTGATGGTGTTTATATTTATTAAGGTAGTGGTGTTCTATATGTTTGGGTATATCAATATATATTGGTGTTATATGCTATAACGCTTCTTCAAATGCTGGAGTCATTGTGAACTCAATAAAATTACCAGATATATTCATAAAAGCATTATTCGTATCTCATGCTGTTACTGTTTCATTTATTCACCATATTTTTCTTTCAAAAACTAGTGTATCATTTGAGGACATTACATTACATTACATGATTATTGCTTTAGATCCAGCTATCATTTGAGGAAGAAAAGAAGAAAAGAAAAAAAAAGCAAGGAAAAGAATGACAGAAAACATGGGCTAGCTTGACATTTAAATGTGCTGCAACAATTTCAATTTTTAAGATATTAAAGTAGAATATAGTATCACACTATGCAGGCCCAAATTATTGCACCCAGTACAAATTCTTTCTTCTTTACCCTTCCATTATAATCAAATGAACATTTTATTTGAAGAGCTTATACCATAGGCAAAACAAGGATTGACTAGCTTTGTTCACACCTTCTTACTTTTTAATGGTAAAAGTTATAACTTACACCATTTTCAGCAAAATACACATTGTCCTGTATTTCATGTTACCCCTGCTATTATTCAAGTGAAACTTTGGTTACCCACCCACTCACCAACTTTTCTTCCATAACATTTGAATTCTACAGATAAATTGCCATTTGTCTAAAACATTGACCTAGGTTTAAGCAACTCGGTGAATTACTGTACTTTCAGATTAAGTGGCACCCCAATATAATAATAATAATAATAATAATAATAATAATAATAATAATAATAATAATAATAATAATAGTGGATGCTATACACGCCTTATTCCTAAATCAGACTCACATTGCAGCGATCAGTAACCAACATACATGCCCTAATGTTACAAACACTATAACATACACAACAAACACACATTCATCACTCAAACATGTGTAAAGGAAAGTTGCTACTAGAAGACAGAAAGGAAATCAAATTTTTTATTTGTGAAATTTTAGATTGACTGCTTCCAACACCATTATTGAAGGGAGGGAGGAAACCGGAGTACCTGGAGAAAACCCTTGATGACCTCAATGTATAAACATCACCTCCAAATTTTCAAAACATTCATGAAAAGTTAATAAGCTGCAGTGGACTGTAAACTGCACTCCAGCTTCTCGCAAGTTAATGAGTACACTAAAGTGGAACTAAATGTGGGAAAAAATGCTTAAACTACCAAATACTAATCAACAGGGGTGACTACAAATGTAAAAGTAACAGCTTATTGCCTCAAAGTGTGGTTATGAGCTCATTCTAGGTAACAGGAATTTGCATTTTGTTCTATTGCTCAAATGAACAGACAAGAACTTCAAACAATAGTAGAAATGATAGGAAGACATCAGCAGCAATGAAGCTGAACTTTCTTTTGTTAGGCATTGCTCAGGAGCTACATTCTTCGATCTTCACAAGCAGCTGCATGAAAGAAAGCCAGTTTTTGCAGCAGCAGCGTTTGAAGTTGATTTTGATATTTCGGCTTTGATAAGGTCCTACATTCTTCAATCCCTGCAGCAGCTCGAGCTGAGTCATTAAAAATACTCAATTTTTGCAACAGTAACTGCATGCAGAAAGTCAGTTTTTGCAGCAGTAGTGTTTGAAGTTGATTTTGTTTTCTTGCGCTGCTAGGCCTCCCCAAAAGACATAGCTTGATAGATATCAGCTCTCTCATGGAAGGATCCATCACCATTCTCGGCCGCTCCATTTCACTCAGCAGTAAGTAAACATGTGCAGCCTGACACCCCCTTTTCTGCTCCAGTGTGTGGAACTTTTTACCTATTTTATGTTTTATTTTATTTTATGTTATTTCTTTATTTTTAGTTTTTAAACGCTTTGTGTACCATGAGCATCTTGATCATCATCTTCTCTTACAGCATGGTGAATGTTACTCTGACTTATTACACTAGTAAACCAGTTGCCTCAATAGAAACCCTTCTACCTCAGTAGAGCACATTTAAAATGCTTGCAGATTTAACTGATAGATGCCATATGTCACTTTATTAAAATTACTTTCTGCAGATTGCTGAGATTGCTTTGTTTGCAAATGTTGCTTTATTTGCAAAAGTAGTACGCTTTTCCAGCCACAAAGCAATGCTGTTTTAGAAATTATAAGTTTCATTACTGCAGATTTTTTTGGGACATGCTTTATTTCAAAATATTGTGGTTGCTTTTAATGAAGCACCCAGTGGTGCAATATAAAATAACTGATGTAAATTTATTGTGGAATTTGCTGGCATGCATTGTTATTGTAGTGTATTGGTTATCAAAGACAGTTTACATTATTTTAGAAGTAGCTGAGACACTGTTATGCTGATCTAAGACAATTTGAAGTTTAAAGAAAATTATCATATTGAGTATAAACAGTTCTGTACAAAGAAAAACAGGTGTAGTGTTATCAGTATACTACAAATGCCTTGGCAAATAAGTTGCAACAGCACCCCTATAACAGATAGAGGCTAGAGCTGGTCAATTTGCTTAATTGTGAATAATGACTGATAAAGTCAGTACAGTGAAGATTTAATATATTCAAGCACTTTTATTTAAATACGGCTTGGATTCATATTCTACTTAGGTCCATTTTCTTTGTCATTTTTTATAAACATCGGCTACATTCGTAAGTGAAGTCTAATTTTTCAAACTCTTTCCAAGTCACCCCCCCCCCCCACCCCCCCCCACCCCAGCTTGAATATTTTTTATCTTTACTGTAGTCTCTAGATTAATGTAACTAATGTAGCTAATATTATACATTATGCTTGACCCAGAAGCTAATAATAAAACAGCATTTCTTGTGCTTTGTTTCAGTGATGCTGCTAGCTTCTCTGACAATGCTTATTTTAACATTACAGTTTGCTTAATGTCACCAATTGTTTTTTTCCTTCAGCTTGATCTGTTGTATAATAGATTTCAATATGATTAATTTAGATCAGAATTTATTTTTTAAGAGAATAAAATCATCAGACTGTGTTTGTAGATGTTGTGTATTTATATTATCTACTAATGTTTTGAGATGTTATATATCTATTCTCTCATTTGCCATCAGTCATTTCCAGCGTGTTTTCATTGTATCTTTGTAAAGGTAATAAATTATCATCCGTACATTATTTTGATGAAATGTTTTTGTTGGGTGAGTGTACTGTGTTTTGTTATTCTGACTTTTTGTCTTTGTGAGAAAAAAAGTGTGAAAGGCCCCTAAAATATTTAATCCAGTGCTATGCAGTTTGGTTTATGTTTCATTTGGATATGGGAGGGATGTGGTTGCCCATTACTGCTTTATTTATTCCGTTGTTGAAATCTCATTTGAGTTATGAATATGCCATTGCCTGGAAATAATACTCCTGTGTCTAGCTCTGACATAATAGTGACACACAGCAGTATTAGGTCTGGTCGTCAGTATTACTACCCATTGTTCATGCTGAAGAAAAACAATGAAAAATGGTGGAGGTTCCCCTCCTTTGTGGGACTTCATGATGCCTGTGGTTTATCATGTAAATTGCTCATCTTTCAAATTATGTGTTTAAAATTAAAAAGCTGTGTTATGAAATGTAGTCTTTTGAGAGTGATCTATTTAGATTTTTTTTTTAAATTCCGGAATATGTTGTCAACATTTTGTTGTACTTAGACTTAATTAATTTGCAATATTTCCAGTAAGAGTTAAGTGTTCTTTAAATAAATAAAAAAATTATGTATCTATTTACTTACTTTAAAAAAAAAAAACTTCATGTGTTAACGTTTTTTCTGTGTGTCATCAGCCTGATCAGGATTCCTCTACTCATACAAACACAACTTCCTCTCCACAAACCCTGTAGAAATGATACATTAGAAATAACTGCATGGGTTTTACTGCGCCACAAAGTGACACAGAATACTGTAAACTGCTGCAAGAGGGCGGTTTGAGTTAGATCATGTACAGGCCAGCGCCTTCTGGAAAAGCTCTATCTAAGCTCTATTAAATAAATAAAATAAAGATAGACTCCTTCCCTCTCCCTCCACCATCCCCCCCCCCCCCCCCCTGGATGATACAGTAGTTGGCTCAGAATCCACTGAGAGCTACAAAACTGGTATGGTGGCAGACAAGAGCCATTAAAGACTTTGCAGCATTGCACCTCCAACCATTGTGTCATCTGAGTTTCATGGAAGTTAGCAACTTTTCGATCCAGATCCATTTTGAGAGATAGAGAAACCATAAATCATGGGTTTGAAACTATTTAGCATTCTCTAGTCATAGAGAATAATTTTGATTTTAATAGGTCATGTTGATGGACACTATTAGACTATTCTAGAAATGCACTCTTCGCAGAAACTCATAGAGAGGGTTACTTTGTAAGTAGAAGTTGGTCTTATTTAGCTGCTTCTTAGATCTATCTGTAGCTTCTGGCATTGTTGTTCAGTTATATATCACAATATACTTTGTATTTCATGTCTATTATTCCATTACAAAAATGTTCTTACATTTGTAGATAAAATGTATAGAATAAGAAAAAAGAAAGGTTTTGTTTTCGCTTGTTGTGTTTTTTTAACTGATGAAGGCGATTGTTTATCATTATAGTACTTTTTTTTATTTTTGTGGTCGTGTTCTTGTTGTGTGTGTGTTTTTTTGGTGTTTTTTTTTAAAGCATTTTGTTTGTCAATAGAGAGAGCAACATGCATATTAGACTTATTTTCCCCCAAACCTACTTACCTTTTTAGGATCCGCATGCTCATTCATGTTTTGATCAGAAGGCTTCAAGTTAGGCTGATTCATGTTCTAGTCAGAGTGTATTGTGATTTTGTTCAGTTATGTATGTATTGATGCTTAGCATGATGAATCATCATAGTGCAACTGTATTCAGTATAGATTTACTTCAATTTGAAAGATGTGTTGGCAGCATTCTGTGAAAGGTCATTTACTCTCCTTTATTTGCATGAAATTCTTATATATTGGAGCAAAAATCTGCACATTTTTCAGGCATGACATACTTGTCGCTGTGTTTCCAAATTAATTGTTTGGGGCACAGAGATAATTACAGATGGTGGTGCCTATTGAATTGTACAATTACACAGTATTAACTGTGAAGATTAATATTTTATGTGAGGTTTTGACAACTAACAGTTTCAATAACAATTTACATATTGATTCCTCATTTGACTAGAGAATACATATTTTAATTAACCATTTCCCCTGACTTATTAAAATCCCTTGGATTGACTAAAATATAAAATTCCTCCTCTAACATTTCCTTTCAAACTATTGTGTGTGATCCAGATAGTCGACTAATGTGTGATTTTTTTATGATGAATTAGTCAACTCTAACCTTAACTACTACTATGAGGGTCTTTTTAACTTCTATTAGTTTATCTATCATTTCTTAACACCAAAAGGTTAATCTGGTATACACACCAAATATTTTTCCTTGAGTTAATATGGGATTAACTCTTTTACCGCCCACCATAGTCGACTCTAGTTGACATGCTGGTGGAATGTCATTGTCGACTTTTGTTGTTTTCATGTCAAACAGACAAAGTTTTGCTGGTAATGTTTCTTACTTTGACATAGTCTTGTCATGTCAACTCTCTTCAACTATTTGGCAGCCCACAAACAAGTCAAATTAAGTCCTCCATTAAACTGGATACTGGATTCTATTATGTACAGGCTTTTCTCCTAAATCAGACTCAAAGCATAGCATTCTGTAACCTGCATTCACTCTCACACTCTAAAATACACAACACACAAATGCTAGGAGATAGAAGTTGTCAGAAGGCACAAAGGAAATTTGATTTTTGTGCTTTTGAATTTAGATGGCTTTAATTTGTAAAACAGATTATGATTGCTTTTTAACATTATTTCTGTTAAATCTTTTTTTTTTTTAATTGTAACAGGGTGGAGAATTTTCCGCGAATCCGCGGATTTCCGCGGAAGGCATTTGCATTTCCGAGAAAAAAATATTGAGTTCCGAGTGTGAGAAGCTGAGGGCTACCCTTTACTGGGCATAGCGGCCAAAAGTGGCCGAAGGTCTAAACAGGCAAAACGTCCAAAAGCGTCCGTATCAACCATGTGGTTATATTCTCGCGTTGTTTGAAAGATTGCGAGACTTCCGGCAATTGACTTCCGGTTTATTCTGTTGTGAAAACATTCGACTGCATTTCCACAAGTTTTCTCTGTGATGCGTTCGTTTTTTCGATTTTTTTTTTTCAAATTTTTGTGTGTGTGTGTTTAAAAAATTTTAATGGATGGTTTGGATTCTTCGACTGATGAAGGGGAGTTTACAGGCTTCCATTTATCAGACATGAAAGTGAGAGAAATGGACTTGGAGTCGGAGGAAGAGATCGGTACTGACATTAGACAATTAGTGTCAGTAGTGTGCATGCATACGATCTTTCAGACTGGCATGAAAGTGAAGAAGAAGAGGGGGTCTTGTTTGGACTTTTTAAAACTTTCTTTGTATGCACATGGAGTAATAAAAAACAAGACATGACAAGAGAAGTATAAAAAGGTAGATAATCAAAAGAGAATTTATTTCTGTTCATTTTGCATTTTATTTCATTTAAATCTATACACTAGTCACTAATACCTAAGATGTAGTGTTTTTACTAACGTACCCCTAAATATCTCTAAATTTATAAAAATTCTTGCCTGTTTACATCTAAAAAATAGACAAACGTGTGCCCAATAAAATTGGAAATGTGGAGTTTGTGTGTAACAGTGGTGGACCTCAAACTTTGTTAGGCCTATAAATAAAGATTCTTAACTTTTTTGAAAGACATGTGCATAAAATATTCTTTTTTTGTTGTTGTTGTTTCTATTTATGTTTACTTTGTGCTTTTTGCTTTCAGGAGAGGCCCTAAATTACTTTCAAAATTGCATAAATTCATTTTCTTTCAGGGGGCGAATACCGGGGCTTGGCCCCTGGGCCCCGGCCGGATTTCAGAGATTTCTTGATTCAGTTGTTCTCCACCCTGTTGTAAATATATACCAGAAAAAACATACACACCTAGTATAATAAGTCGTCAATGCAAATTAAACAGCAACATCATTTTGTTCTTGAGTTTTCAACCTTTAAAAGTGTTTATCTGCAATAGTTTTGAAGATATTGCCTTTTTAACAAAACCTTCAAATTCTACAGGAAAAAAGGCTTTGTGAACCGCTCTGTTATGTATATTAGGCAGTAAAACTAAAAGAGTTATGAGTTATTAATTTGTACATTTTTTTCAGGGATGAATAACAAATAAACCATTTTATTGTTAATTTCACTGTAAATATCCTTTGACCTGATCATTTTAATTTGGTTTTTTTACTCGCCAAAAATAAAAATAAAATTTTTTTAGATTTTTGCAAATCTATGCGAGATGAGACCTAAATAGTCCTGAAATAATATCGAAAAAAATATCGATCCGTCCATCTGGCTGTCCACCGTCCGCTATAGTGCAAAAACTTTAAAGTGGTACTCAGAGCCTATGTCAACTATCACAACCAAATTTGATAAGATGGTGTATATCCATGAGACCTCGAAAATAATCAGTGAATGAGTGACTTCACGTCAAGGTCACAGGGTCATCAATGAAATGTTAGTCAAAAAATGACAATTTTTAACAAAAATTAAAAAAAAAAATTCTAGGATATTAATAATAATGATATTTCTAGGATATTTATGATTCCTTGATGCATGATGGATATCAATGAGACACACATACTTTCAATTTTGGTCAACTTCACTCCAAGGTCAAGATCACTGGCGCTGTCCAGTCATTTTGTATAGGTACTTTGAAGTGATTTTGACTCTAAATCTTGAGAGATATAAAGTCCAAACTTGTTGTATTTAGAGATGATAGATTGATCTTTTCATATATGTTCAGTTTTTGCGTTGATCTTGAAGGTCAATGTCATTTTAGGCCTTACAAAAACAAGCAAAAAATAGGTAATTGTACAATGGAATGGCAGTTTATTTCATCCATAATATGCCACAACATTGGATTATTTGTTCAGACATGCATAAGAGATCAAGTGAGGGTCAAGGTTATTCCAAGGTCAAGGTCACTAAAGGTAAAGATCATCCCAAGGTCACATTTTTTTTGGAGCCGGATGTCAATGTCATCTCAAGGTCAAGAGTGTAGAAAGATTAAAGTCGGTATTACTTTGCTCTTTAATGCCACCATTTCATTTAGTTTTTTTCTGGGCATTCATTTTTATGTTAAATATTGAGTGTTCCATAAGGAGCATGTGAGTCATATGGACTTTGCCTTTCTAGTTTAAAAAATTGATCAACTTAAATTGAATTTTAGTTCCAGGATTAAAAATTGTTCATAGTCATTACCTAAGAAAAAGTTTTCAAATTATTCTGTTTACATTCAAGTAGCAACATTTGTAATGTAAATCCCATCGTCAGTATGGGCTATAAATAACTACGGGGTAACAATTTTATAAAAAGATCTTTCTCCATTTTGATTTGGTTTTAAATCATTGAGTGATGCAGAAACAGTAGAAATTTGTTGCTGTATGCTACTACGTTTGTAATAAAAAATACTGTTTGCATACCTAGTCATAATTATTGCCCCTTTTTAATTTGTCCAGTGTAGGATTGTTGCTAACAGTGTTTGTGCATTTCAGATTTGTCCAATGTCGGACTTGAACCAGACAAACTGGAAAAACCACCGCACCAAACACACCATAGACGCCGGAGCAGTCAAGGGCGCATTGAACTGCCAGTCCTACGGCCCATGCCTAAAGTCCTCATCCATGACATGAAGTAAGTTATGTGAATGGGTGTATTACATTGAGGTCCATTCTCTCGCATGATGCAGTGTGATTGCTATCTTCAAGAGCCTTAGCAGTCTGGGACTATGTTATAAGTAGCCCAGCACCTTCAGCAGCGCTGAGTTGGTGAAGTGCTATACAAGAGCATTTCATGTAATTTTATTTAGCCCAATTTTAGAATGAGGTTCGAAGTGACCCACTGTGACAATAGTAGTAATAGTATTCATTATTGACATGGTGTCCCCAGGAAAGTGCAGCAGATGACAGATATTCGATCAGACGTGGGCTACACAAGGGCTTGGGTGAGGTTGGCACTGGAACGCAAAATGCTCTCTGCCCATCTCAAGGAGCTGCTGTCTGATGCTAGCCTACTCAGGTAAGTTCCTCCTACTTCCCTCTTCCTCCTCCTCATCCTGCACTTCCTCCCATTCCTCCTCGTACTCCCCAGTTTTGCCCATCTGATAAGTTAGATTAAGAGGATTAACTCTTTCCCTGCCAGGCATGTTTCCACGTTTGTGCCAGACATTTCTCTGGCACCGGAAAGAAAGTTCAGTACCTTAGGCATTTAAGCTACTGTTCTTTCAATAATAGTTGTTACATAGACATATTTCATATCAAATTAAAGGTAAAAGAGTGAAGAATAAGAAAAAAAACCACAAAAATGTTAATTTGATTATGTTATTGAAATATGTGTTTTGAAAGCATGTTGATCTTTTTGAAATGATAAAATAAAATAAAAATATTTCTACATACCACAGTGATAAAAAAAAATCTGGAGGGATAATTCCAATCACTGAATCAGCTTCACACACCAGAAAGAAAATTTATTTAGGATCAAAATACACTTTACAGTTTGAAATTATATTGATTATTAGCACAGAGTTTGACACACTGTCGATTGTGCCCATCACAATGCTTAGTAAAATGCACAAAAAACACTCTAAAAATGAATCAATTTGAAGAAAAAACGCGCGTGTCGATCGAGAACGAAAGTAGAAAGAGTTATCGCTCTTTGGTTACAATAAAACTTGGATTGGACTGCGCAAAAAAAAACGGAATGAAACGGAATACTGAAATCGACGATATATCGTCGATTGGCACAAACATGGCGGCTCAGATCGACGATATATCGTCGATTGGCAGGGAAAGAGTTAACACGGTCTGTGCAATCCGATCCACAGACCTATATATTTGCTAGACACTCGGCTGACTTTTCGTGCAAGCAATGTTTCACTCCCTAGTTTATCCTGACTGTTTTAAAAAAAATAAAAAATTCTGTACTTATATCTGAAGTATGACCAAGTAGGCAGGTCTAAAGCAGTCAGTTGAGTTAGGTCTATGCAGACTATGATATTGTGGTGTGAAGGGCAACATTAGAGGCAGAGATATGTTGGGCCTTTGAGCACAGAGCTGATTTTTTTCCAGTTCTATGCCTTTGTCATCTAATATAAATAAAGCTGTTTTGTATTGTACTGTGTTGTATTGTATTGTATTGCGTGCAGATCTCTGTACAAGCGCTATGCTTTCCTGAGGTGTGAGGATGAGCGAGAACAGTTTCTCTATCACCTGCTGTCTCTCAATGCCGTGGATTTCTTCTGCTTCACAAATACTTTTGCCAATACAAGTAAGTTTTTTGCAGTTGCTTTTTTCCAATCTGGGCAACCCACTTATTCCTAACTTTATTCTTCAAATAGGAATATGAATCAATTTATTGTCTTTATCATGATTACATAAGGATATTTTTTTTTTTTGGGGGGGGAGCTATTAAAATGAAGTGAAAGGAGAACAACTGGTGTTTACATTTCACCTGAACATCAGAGATATGAATGAAGTATGAAATAAACTTACAAAGTTACTAAGGGATACACAGAATAATGTAGAAATTGTTGATGGAAAGATAAAGATGGATAGGAACCAGGTGTGGGAGTTGATGTGTGTGTTTGTGTGTATCTGCAAACGAGAGAGTGTGCAGTTATGCTTGTGGGTGTGTGTTTTGTAAACTGGTCGCAATCTTTGTTCCCTAGCACAAACGTCCCATTCTCTGCTAAAGAATATTAAAAGCATGCACAGTGGCATAATCAAATGAGTATACTAATTATTTTCTTCCTCAGTGGTAATGTACAGGGTACTGGTGTACCCCAGCACCAAGCTTGGCTGTTCCAACACCAGTGCTAACGTGTGGTTGTCAGTGGCCGGGCAGTTGGGGGATTCCGGAAGAATGGATTTGCAGAAGGGACTTCTGGAACTTACATTTGATGTAAGCCAACTTTCTTGCCGTTTCACATTTAATGTTATGGAATTTTGGATAAAAGATAAATGAAAATCTGGGAGGGACCCAGTATATGTGAAGGCACAGAAATTTTAGTATGATTGTTGTACCTTAATAATAATAATAATAATAATAATAATAATAATAATAATAATAATAATAATAATAATAAATTGCATTATACAGCGCTTTTTTAATTAGAATAACAACTCGTTGCGCTTGCACACATCATTCGTATACATCATCACAACATTCGCAATACATCATGTCCAGCATCATTCAGAAAGTATTATTAATGTTCTTACTATTTACAAAGAAAATGCCTTACATAACAAGTGTGTTTTTAAGCAGCTCTTGAAGGGAACAAGGTCTATACAATGTCTTAAACCGGCAGGCAGTGCATTCCAAACCTTGGGTGCTTGAAAACTAAAAGCCAATTGTTTTAAGCAGACTTTTGTGCGTTTTCAAAAGTTTTTCATCTGATGAGCGCAAAGAGCGAGTTGTAGTGTAGATAATGAGTACCTCAGACAGATATCGTGGAAGTGACTGGTCAAAGTGGCGGAATAAATACCATTACAAATTATGGAACTATGGAGGAACCCCCTGGATTAACTTGGGTCCCTGAGACTCTTGCAGAGAAACTTTACTTCATATTCTTTTATTTGTTTCTGTTTATTTTTGGAGGTGGTTTTATAGACTATTGACTATTGAGCTGGAAAGGCCTAGGTGAAACAACGACCAACAAAGGCCACAGGCTTTATTTCAGCGGAAGAGATGAAAGGCACGAACACGGCATTGGATTCTTGGTCCACAAAGACATTCTAGCCACTGTCATGGGTTGCCGCCCAGTCTCCAGTAAACTCATTACCATCCTTGATGCTTAGCAAATGCAAACATGATTTTACTACCCACTTAACAAGTAATCCATTTTTATTTCATTGTGTGAGCTAACAAAATAAATCTTGTTGATTTTCAGCACAAGAACCTGGGTGTGTTGACAACAATGCGCATAGGCCATGACAACAGTGGCATGAGGCCTGGCTGGCTAGTGGAGTATATCCTGGTCCGTAACGAACTCACTGGCCACACATACAAGTAAGCTTTGTTACTTTATCTCAAATTGTTTAAGAAGGCTTTAATAATTTCTCTGAAATTGTATACAATGGTTATACAATGGTTATTGCTACTACCAATACTATTCACCTCATTTTATCTCTCTTACATGCAGACAACACAACTAATTTGTTAAATAGTCAGCTGCTATGATTGTTATGTATTTCAGGTTCAATTGTGGTCGGTGGTTGGGGAAAGGTGTTGACGACGGCAGTACAGAGAGACTGCTGGTGGCAGAGCTTGTGCATAGTACTGATAATACAGAAAGTGGTAAGTAGTCCACAGTGTTGTTTTAAGGCATTAAACTATTTCACTGAACAGTGAACAGCAGGTGCGGGCTCCAAAAAAAAATTGAGATGTCTTTTGTCTGATAGCAGCATTTTGTTGTTTTGCTATTGGAACCCGTTTTCAGCTTTTGTTGCAGTTTCTAAATTCCATTCCTGTTTTCTTCTTGACCTATAATTTGATTTATGTTGGCTTAGTATGGAAAGAAACTGTTTTGTGAGATTTTAGATGTAGATTCCTGTTGGGTTTGGATCAAAATTGCTGAATAGGGAATTGCTTGGCAGAAAGATATATGGAATCTCTGCCTTTGTGCGTCAAATTTATGCTTCCATTGAATTGTTTTCATTATATGATTTCTTTGTTTGATTTTAGTTAAACAGATTGATAACGCTGTATTTCTGGAGCACAGATTTTCACATATATAGATCTTTTTTTTAATTTGTGTGTGTGATGTGTTTGGGGTGGGCGGATGGGGAGGGAGAAAGAGTTTAGAGTTTAATGATTTTCTTCATTGAATGCTGCACATACTAATTGCACTGATGCTATCAGATGTGCTACTAGATGAACATATTTGATTTGTGGTTTCAGATGAGGTGGTTGTTCAACCTGTCCATTCCAGAACTGGTTCACCCAAATCGCCTCGCAAATCTGCTGACAACAGTAAGCTAAGCATTTGATTTGTACTTGGTTTACTTTTTTGATGTTTTCTTTACATCTTTTAGTATCGGCCTAAAACAGCAAAAGCATCACATTGCACATCAATATGGTGTCTGTAACCCTCTGAATGACGGTCAATGCTCGCTGTTTGTAAACCTGGATCCTTAAAATTTGTTCTCCTCCAGTTGCTGTCCAGTTATTTGTTATTTTATTTACGTTTTCAGTTGCATAATACTTGTTACATGTTTGTTAATTTTGTTTGTTAAATTCAGATCCCTCAATGCCAGAGCTGCAAGAGATGGTGGGTCATGCAGTCAACAACTTGGTCAAACACTTTTATAAGCCTGAAAAAGAGGTATGTACACAACATGTTCTTTGAAAGAGACAGAAGCTGAAAGAATGAATGAAAGACAGAGAGGGAGAGGAAGGGAGGGGCATAAAACAAAATGTTATAAAATTTACAAGATATAAAGAGGTCAGGCAGTGGGAAGGAGGTAAAGATAGAAAAAAATACTACTATGAATCGGGTTTATATGCATTATTGGGATATTTTAACCAATAAGCATCCAAAAACCATGGCAATAATTATAATAATTTAATCATCGTCATCACCATAGAAGTAGAAAACGTTCATTTTTATTGTTATAAATCTGTTCTTGCTGTAGCGTGGCAACTTGACGTTCTTGCTGTGCGGAGAGAAGGGGCTGGTGCAGTGCATGGAACAAGTCTTCCAGTATGGCTTCCGCTCCTCCAGGCTCTTCCGCAACAAGATCTTCATCTGGGACTACCTGGGTTAGCCACTTTCTTTCTTTCCATACGTCTTTGCTTCCCAGTCTTCTTTCCCCTGTACCCCATTGCTCTCACCCTTGAAATGTGGGCTTTTTCTCCACTGAAACAAGACAAAATCCACACCTTTGCTGTATTTATTGCAGTCTCCTTTCCCTTGGCACCCAATCCTCAGAGAACCAGATGGGAAAACTTGGTTAAAAAGTAACGCTAACAATTCTTATTATAATGTTATCTCCATTGTTAAAACTTTTCTTGTGTGGATTGCAGAGAGGCTAAAAGTGTACTTTGAAAATGCAATGGCTAACAGCAGTGTGCGTCCAATGGCAGAAGTGACCAAAGCTGGCTATTGGCTCTTCTGCAACCTCATCAAGAAGATCAATGGAGCCTCTGAGGCCATCGGCAAGGATGGAAAGTTCCAGATCTTCATCTGTATTGGCATTAGGTAAGACTAAAGGGCAGTTGTCATCAGTAAGTAAGATTTCTATTATAGAGTTTAGGTATTTTTGTTTTAAGAATTGTTAGCCACTACTTATTTCCCCCTCATGCAGCAGACCTCTGTGGCATATGGGTGTGGCTAATATGATCTTGTCCAATTTTTTCAAGGATCTTTGTTCTGTTTTCCTGATCTGCAGACACCACACAGATTTCAAAGCAGTTCTAATATTGTTAGTTCTTGTGTCTTGCATCCTCGACAAACCAAAAGTAGCAACACAGGATTCAATTCTTAATTCTTGATGCAAAGTTCATGTCAGATATGAAAGATTAAGCCTTTGCTTTATGGTTTCAGTAGCAACTTGCTGGAAGAAGAATTGTAGAGGACATAGGACTTTGTTCTTTGTGTACAAGCAGATGTGTTTTGATTTTTTTTTTTTTATATTTGTTAAAAATGTGGTTGGTGTGGCTTATTATCCAGTAGCAGTTTTAGTAATGGTTTTACTTAAATTTTATTAAAATTTAAGATTGTGATGATTTGAGGGGATGAGGGTGGGGGGAATGTAGGCTTTGTAGCCTGATAGATAGTCTGAATAATACTGAAAGCATTTAAAGCTCTGTGCTTGTGTTTCAAATCTCTCTCAGGGATCGTTGCTTACATCGATGGTTACCTTTGATGGCGACAACAACAGTGACGGCACAGATGTACGAGGAGAACTCGTTCCTGCGCAACCCCAGCCTCACCAACTTTATTGTACATATCCTTGACTCGCTCACAGAGTTTGACATCACACTGGAGTCCTCGTTGCTGCAAGGACTGCAAATTTAGTCATTTGGACAATTTGTTGTTCAGATTCTGATGTCTTTTAACTCGCCAAGCTTGTTTGTTTAAAAAACATTTCTACACCGAAGTTTTTTTTATACTGACAAGGTTGACTGTCATTGTTACTTCAGGGTCAGGATATTTTAGTCATGTTTTGCAGTATATTGTGCTTTAGATTCTACTTTACCACCGCTGAAGTATTTTGTTACATACATATTGACTACTGTAGCCTATAAGATTCAGGATTATTTGATTTCCTAAGGATTTCTTAGGCCATTAATTATAATAATTTAAAGTCAATTTAGTAGTGTATGTTTGTTGCTGTTGCTTGTTACAATATTTCATAGCTCTCTCATCAGTTTATTTTATCCCTCAACTTGAAGACATAAAACACACTACGGACATGTGGTTTCATTTGTTTCCACGTGGTTCATCGCTTTGTACTTTTCTTCAACAGTGGCTTCTTTATACAAGAAGTTACGTATATGTTGTATTTTTCAAAGGGCAATACAAGGTCACATAGTGTCTCAACGAACTTACGCCATGACACAACTGAATTTGTTTATGACACACTCATACGTGTTTTACGGTCTCATGTTTTAGTATTGCAGCAATTTTTAAAAAAATGTTTGAGTGATTGCTTACAAGTTACATAAAAATATTTTGAGTACTTCTGTTTTGTGGTGGAAGTTCATCTATTTTGATTATTTGATCAGTGGTTTAAATTCTATCTGACAGCAAGAAATTAAGTCATGATAATGTGACAAAATCTATCCTTTGCATGCTGAAATGCACCAAGAAAGACTATGAAAATGCAACTCAGTGCATGTTATTGAACGCAAAAGTTGAGCGGTGTTTTGTTAAGCATGTCCTCAAAGCATGGAGCTATGCACAATTAGATAGGATTATGTTGATTTTTTTAATGTCTTTTCTTATGCTTAGATGGAGATTGGGATTATTTTATGCAAAGCAGTTCAATGTTTGATTTTGGGAATTATTTGTACAGGAAATATAAAGTTGATGTCTAGCAGCCCAAGTATTGAAGAATTTTCTGTCAGTTTTATTTATTGGTGATGCATGATGTAAAATGAACCATTGAATAATGTGTGCAAGTCAACATCAGTGAAATGTTATTGACTCTTGCTTGTGTGTTATAGAGCTGAATATTGGTTTTCTCTCAATCTGTGCGGATGAAGGCATGTTTTGCTTATTTTGGTCAGATAAGCTGGTCTGTTGTCAGCCATATTGGTCTGTTTGCATGTGCTCAATGAGTAGAATCTGCTCTGAGAACGTGTAAATATGAAAAGAGTTGCAGCGAATGTCTTTGACTGCTAGACTTTCAACTATCTGAAGTTCCAGATTTTCAAGGTGAAAAGTTGTTAGCGATAGTTGAAATTTGATATTATATCTTATTTACTGCAGCTTGCAACATTGATAATTTATTTATTTAATGTCTTATATTAATTTACTGAATCCTTTATTGTCCCCATAAATGTTCGCAAGGAGAATAATTTAGTGACACCACAATAACAAACTTATAGACTTACATTATATATATGTAGTGTGGAACTGTGTGTTAAAAATGAAAATTGGACTTTACCAGGCAGAAAACAAAGTTGCACTACAAACTAGCGTTAAGCTGAAAATCCATAGACATTCGGAGGGGACCAGTTTTGCTTATGAAATAGTGCTTGTTTGTTCATGTGTGTTTAAATAATTTATTTTTACTAACATTTGGTACAGTATTGCTTATGAAATAGTTGTATATTTGTGTTGATGTGTTTTTTTTAAAAGGATTTTTCTAAATATGGGGTACAGTAGTGGGTGTGGACTAATCTGGTCGTTGTTTTATTGGTTTTAAATTTTTGTTTTAATTAATTTTCTTACAACAAATACATGACCAGAGGATTTTCTGGTGTTTATCTATTGTGTGCCAATGTGAAGCGTGCTTATTAGCTGCCACACTTTTTAAAGTTTAATTTGTTTATTTATTCATTGCCTTTTTTATTTTTAATTTATTCATTCCGATTATATTTGGTTGTTCATGTCTAGATTTTTTTTTAAAGTACTTCATTGATGTTTTTGTCAGTTTTCTCTTGAACATTATCTTTTACGATTGTCATCCTGAATGTATAAAATGGCTAATCACATTGGTCTTTCTTTGTTATTTTAACAGGTGTTGTTTAGTAAATACAATAATATTAAGATGCTTTTATTCTTTGGTTTTACTTTTGGTTTTATTGTTAATTTTATGTCAGGTTGTGTTGCATTGTTTGTTCTGAGTTTTGTCTTACCTGTCAATATTGTCTCACCCTGTTTCCCATGACTGTCGCAGATCGAAATGAGTATTCATTTATTTATTATAATTATTTTCGTTACCACAAAGGACACGAGTTATCATTGAATGTTATGACTGAGAGGTTTTTAAATTAGTAGTGAGTAGAGTTGAAACAGCTTTAACATGAGTTTGACAATCATATGCAGAAACGTTTCCTTTTCCTGACATTCTTTACAGTGTATACTAACAAAAGTTTTGGAACCAACTACAACCATATATATTGGAGACAGCTTCAAAATGACTGTTATTTCCTCATTAACTGCTGTAATAATAACATTCAAATTAAGTCAAGCTGGAAAGGTGTATGCTTATGTGCTATATATAATAAATTTCATGTTGTGCCAAGCAGTAAAGATCAATTTCAGTTATATATTAATGCTACTTTTTGTTGAAAAGTTCCAAAAGCTGCACATAGTCACTACATCACTGTGATAAAGTTGTCCTTGATCGAAAACATATATGATCAGATAACGGAGAGAATGGGAAAAAACCACTAGTTTTAAGTAAACTTTGGTTCTTTAAAAAGTTGATTTAACTTTTAAGTTTTGTAACAGTTAATCCAATATAATAAGTTTATTTCTTAAAAAATAGAGTTAGAAAAACCGTTTAAAAAAAAAAGTTTTTAGAAATTAAGTTTTTGCTTCAGCAACAACAACAAAACCCTACACCATTTCTAGAACCTCTGAATTATAAGAAAACTGGATGCCCTGATGCATTAACTTGTCCCGACAGCTAATATTGCCTTTTCATTTGATTTTTTGATAGGAAAATGAACTGTGTTATTGCTTATGAATGGATTTACTTTTCAGTCTAGAAGAATTCACCCATTTTTGAAGTTGTATTTTATTGGTTCCCCTTTTGGTTTTCTGTGACACTGAAATGCACTCAGGCTTGAGTTTTTGATGAAAAGCTTTGAAATTAGTTGGTGTTTTTTTTTGGTTCTCATATGAAATAAAATTAAGTAACAACGTGAGAAGCTTTTTTATTGCAATGTTTCAGGTCTTTGATTCGGGCGTTTGGGCTGTCAAATTGATATGTCAAATTAATTGTGTTTTGACTGGTGGTGTGTATTATAATATTAATAGGAAAAATATTATTTAGCAAATTGTCACTGATGTTTTACTACTTACTCTTTCATGTATGCAAATTGTTTGTGTAAATAATATTGAAGAGATTATCTGTGATGAACATTTGGTATAAAGTTGGCGTCTATTTGGGAAACGTGATGTTTAGACTAAAATTCTGTCTTGCTCTCTTTGTTAACCGACTTGTAGGAGATGGCGTTGTGTGGAATGACTCAGTGTTTTTATTTTTCGTTTCTAACAAGGACATTGAATTAACTTTGTCTTTCATTCTCTTTGTGCCTGAATGGAACATTTTGAAATTTACTGCAATTAAATTTATTTATTTTGTAATAAAAAGTTTTCTTGCTGGTCAAATAGGGTAAATTATACCTTCAGAGCATTATTGAAACATGCATATATCACTGAAATAATGAGGTGATGCAAATAGAAATATTTATTTTATTATGGAAATATTATCTGGTATATATATTATGGGAAAATTGAGTGTGTGCTTGAAAAAGAAAAAGTAAAGTGAAATTTAAAAAATAATTATTGCAGTTGTTTGATAGTTGCAGCTCATTTGATTATAAAAACAATTTAATTGTCTTTCAGTATTTGAATTTAATCAGGAAATACTTTCAGGTTAGACTGGTTGTAATTAAATAATTCTTGTCAGGTGAATAATGTTTGCACTTGTAACTTTTAACAAGGATAATTTTTAACTGAAGATGATTATTCTATTACATTGAAAGCAAACAGTTCTTCTAAACTAAGCCAATTATCAACTTTCATATGATGCTATATGTACGTTGTTTGTTTTTGATCGTAACTGCATTTTGTGTAGTTTGTGTTTGAAAATATGTTGTTACTAAATGTGCAATGGAAATCATTCTAATCAAAACATTAACTGTCACTGTTTTTGTTTCCTTTCTTTTACTTTGAAGTAATTTGTTATTCCCACATTAATTCTAATAGTAGCTCTGCCTGGAAATAATTGGTTTGGTGTCTTATTTCTGTTTAACTGTAAGAAACAGTGGTATTGCTTCCTGACAACAATATACCCGTTCTTTTTTTTTGTTTGAATTGTCACTTCAAATCTTTAAATGTTCTTTGACATATCAATGCCCACATATGAAAAATGGATTACATAGTGCGTACTTGCTCAAAGCGCTGTTCTCTTGAGATTCAGCATGTGCAGATTGTTTGGTGAAGTCAGGATCCAGTTCACTTTGCGCAAGACACATGTAAAAACTCGCACCATTGCTGAAGTTGGGTTTGAACCCACGCAACTAAGACACACGTACATGAAAGATTTGCACCAAGCCACCTATGCTGTTAGCAGAAAAGTCACAGAATTTGTATTTTGTTTTAATTAAGCCAAGATTTTGACGTATTTCAGTGTGTGAGAAAGAGAGACAGTGTGCTTATGAAAGGCATGTGAAGGATACAGTAATGTTTAATCAAGAGTTTTGTTTTTAATGTTTGGTTATGGTATTGCAATCAAACAAAGTGTTTTCGCTGTGAGTTTAGAACATTGAATTGTATATGTGTAAGGTTGCGTGTTGTATTTTGCAGTATTATTAGTTATCATCAAATGTTTGTGTTTTGTTCAATGTCTTTTAAAATTAAATATCAAATATATAAAAAGTTAATGTTTTTAAATGTGTGTAAAAAATATTCATGTAGTTATTGTTGAATAAAATGTTTTGAAATAAGATCTTGTTTGTTTTTTTTAATGTAGCTTCCAATCAACCACTTTTTTCCTCTTTCCCCCTCTTTCTTGCGCTTTCTCTTATGTTTTTTTTTTATGTTGAGGGCTCCCTATCAGTATTTCGGTCATTGTGCTTCCTTGTTCAACTTCAAGCAGAGAAAAATGTAAGTGAAATAAGATTAACACTATAGACGATCAGTCTGTTGATCCCCGAGTGTCTACTAGAAGAAGAAGTTCTACTAAACAGATGATAAAGAAAACGTTTGGGTCGAGATTAAGTGGTCTAAAAATAGATGCAACCGGATGTTTATAAGCACCTGACATCCGGGCAATTTAGAAAGTTGTTTAGGATACCAACATGGCGGCCGCAGACGACGCAGACATCCCAGGTTAGTGCGTTCGAGCTGCAGGTGTCTGTTTTGCATAACTTCTACACAGCTTTGAGATTCAACAAGTATAATTTCATGAATGAAACAGAGTTTTTTTTTTACATTCACTGGCGCAACTAATTTTGGAAAAAGAATTGTTTGAGTTGCACGCCTTTGTAATTCAAGCTATAAAACAAGACTGGTCCTGAAAAGTCCATTTATTCGGAAACAAAATTGTTTTATAGTATCTCAAAATGTGTTACTCTACATAAGGCGTTTATTTATTGTTTAATTGTACGGAATCTACTTAGAAATATGCCCATAAGTTTGTTTTCAGTGTTCTCATTCCTACCGAAATACGTGATTTAACATGATATAAATATATTTTAAATTGCATTTTGTGCAGAGACTGGTGCTGTTTTCACTTTTGGTAAAAGCAAGTTTGCAGAGAACAACCCCAGCAAGTTTTGGGTGAAAAATGATCGTGTGTTACAAGTTTCATGTGGGGATGAACATACAGTGTTTGTTGCAGGTAAAGTTCTAAGGTTATACTTGTTATGACAAGAAACGTGGGGCAGCGCAATCATCAGGTTGATTGTGGCCGTCAAATGGATAAAGGCGAAGAACGTTATTACTTGAAAATTACCAATTATTATTCACATGCCATAGTTGGGTTCTCATCTATTAGATGCCTTTTTTTGCATTAGATTAGTTGGTGTTTTTTTTCCATATATATAGGTATCCAAGTTCATACATGTATGATGTGATATGACGTCATACATGAATGATGTGATATGACATTTATTTATTTATTTATTCAGATTGTATCTTTTTAATTTAATTTTATTTAATTGTGTTATTTATTTGTTATGCACCATTCGAAACAGAATATTGCACAACTGTGTCTGTGACTTTCAGAGAGTGGTCGCGTGTTTGCGTTTGGACCCAATGACTGGGGTCAGCTGGGTATTTCATCCACAACAGAGGCCACCAAGCCAATGTGCATTAAATGTAAGGCATTGTTTACTAAAACCTGTGAATAAGTTACTAAAAGGAAATGTTTTGACTGTTCGATACTCACCCTTGAGGTATACTCTGGGCTTGAGACGAGTTATGTGGTTGCATGATTATATATATATAGCAGTGTTCTTCATGTTTTAGATAATGTGAACTATTTTAATAGCATCCCCCTTTTCCTGTGTTATCGAATGCTTTCCATTTATACGGTTGTTTTTTTTTAAAATTTACTTTACTAATTTATTCAATATTTGTTAATTATTTATTTTACTTATTGTTTATTTATTTATTATTACCCTCTTCTAGTTTCTTACATGTTTTAATAAAGGGTTGATAATTGTTAGTGGCTAATTGTGTGAATGTAATAAATTTATGAAATGTGATTTAGTGGCTAATTGTGTGAATTTAATAAATGTATTAAATGTGATATATACTCTAATATATAGAGTGACTTGTATATTGTAACTTATTAATGTGAATTGATGAAATGTAATTGGAGTGTGGAACTTTAAGAGTAGTAGTAGTAGTATGAATTTGTTGTATTGATGAATTGTGATATTTTATTACCTGTGATAGTTGCCTGCATGAAGGTATTTGGATATATTTTATGTTTTTGTTAGATTACTATAATAATTAATACTAAGCTGTGATTGTAATGCTTTGCCGATTTAACACTTATGCCATGGCTTTAAAATGTACTTTCCTTTTCATGTTAAATGATCTACGCTTGTGCACATTCCTTGTCTGAGATAATAAATATGTGTTGTATTGTATTGTATAACAAATCGGGATATGAAAATGATAGGGGTTATGTAGTCTTGAAGACTCTTGTGTAGCAAAGGTCCCTACAAAAACATGTTAAGCTCATTGCACTTATTAGACATATAAAGCCCTGTTATGGATACAATAATGTTAAATGCTTATATGTTATAAGCACATTGAATTCTATTGAACTTGCATGCCCATTTTTGCTGGTTATGACTTCATGAAAAATGTGTTGTTTTAGCTCTAAAGCAGGAGAAAGCAGCGCACGTGGCATGTGGCAAATCTCACACCATTGTTTCAACAGGTAGACTTTTCTCCATATCTCTTTGTTTGATATCCATAGACATGTGTTGTTATAGATTTGTTCTTATGATATTCTTTACTTTTAATAATTAACGTCATAATGATGGTGGTCATTCGTATATAGGTGCCATGCATTATGCTATCATTGTTTGCTAAGGTTGCATACAAATTAGAATAAAAACAAGAATATGTTGTGTGTTTATGTTGTTTTTTTTTTGTTGTTGTTTTTTTTTTAACATTTACATGGTAGTTGACCGATATTCATAGAGTTGGAACACAAATTACATTAGACGAATCCTGTTACATTTTCAGTGTATGTTGAATGTTTTGTCAGTGGCCATAGTGGATCATGCATGAAAACATGTTTTTCTTGAATTAAATTACATGTTTAAAATGACTCTAGTTGTGTTAAAAAATATTTTGTCCAATTTCTTTTCTTTGAATGATTAGAAATGTTAAACTTGTTTTAAATTGCAAATTGTTATGTTAATAATAATAATAATAATAAACATTTATGAAGATCTCATATGTTGTGTTGCAGAGAGTGGGAACCTTTACACATTTGGTGCTAACAACGATGGGCAATTGGGGATAGAGGGATGTGGAAACAGCAACGAACCAAAGCATATCCAAACACTGGAACCTACACCGTACAAAATGCTGTCAGCAGGTGTGGAGCATTCCATGGCTCTCACAGGTAAAACATGTCTCTTGGTATCAGGGCCCCTGTGCTTATTCAAGTTATTGCAGAATGGGTCAAATGTTCTTTTGGCTCTGGATGCCAATGTCACAATTAAGAATGCAAGTTTACCATATGGCTGGTTGCATACTGGGATGAAAAACTTTAAAAGCTAGTATATGACGTCTTATTGTTTGTGTTTTCTTTTTTGGTACGAAATACTGGATCTAATTTGCTTTGCCATTTTATGTGAAACAGCTTTGTCATTATTTTTTGTGAAAACTGTTATGTCATTGTATGTGAAATATTGCTCTACTGGGTTAGTATTCTTGTTGGCAATGAAAGAAACTCTTGTGGATTGCCCCCTCTTCTTGTTGACATGTACTGATATCTTGTTTCTTTATTATGAAATATTTTATTTTCCCTAGCGTACTATTGACTATGAAAGAAGCTCTTTCTGATTTTGTTCTCTCTTGTTGGCATGTCTCTAACGTTTTGATTATTTTGATGGGTGTGGGAGTGTTCTATTGTCCTTGTTGTTGGGGTTTTTATTGGTTTTTGCTGAGGTTTGTTTCTTGCTTTGATGTTTCTTTTTTTTTTCTGTTTCCACTTGCACCACATATTTAGTCGGTCAACTCATCTCCTTCTATAATTTATTGATGGTAGAATTGATTAATTTGAATGGTTTCAGAGACCTTTCCTTTTCCTTTGAGTGGCACTGCAAAATCGATAAGCTTTTATGTTAGCAACAGTGTTGTTAGTTACATGTTTCACCCCATTCTTACCTCTCATCCAATTACCTTGAACCTTTTTCTGCATTTTATTGATTGGTACATTTAATTGTTTTTGACCATTTAACTGTTTAATTTGATCAGGATATTTTCTATTATTTGATTGCCATATGAATTCTTTTGTTGTGTTGTAGTTCCTCTTATTAACTTTATTGTGTAATTATTGTTCATCATATTTATTTTGTACTGATGCAAGAAATTCAAGATTGAACATATACACTAATTAATAAGCTAATTAGTCAATCACATATTTCACATTTGCACTCTGGTTCATATTTTACATACACATTTTAAATAATTTTTTAAAGTTTAAATTTCTTCGATAAATTGAGATTATGCTGCATGTTATTCAGGCTTTCTCCAAACTGATTGTGGATAATAATTTCTGTGATTTTTCTGTTCCAGAGGATGGCAGACTGTATGTATGGGGAGGGAGCAGTGAAGGCCAGTTGGGGTTAGGGGAAGAGAATGAGTCACCAGCACCAAAACAGTTGGAATTTGACCAGAAAATAAGCTGTGTTTCTTGTGGCTACTATCACACTGCTTTTGTCACAGGTCAGCCCGTTATAATTATTCATGTATGTATGAAGCTGATCATGTCAGGGTGTCAGCAAAATGGTTTTATACCTGAGAAAGTACTTGTGTTTGTGGAAGAATACTCAGTAAAATTCACATTGACTGGATTTTGTATCTCCGCAAGGATTCTAAAAACCGAAAGCTAGTGCTGACGATTTAAACCTTGCAGCCCACACCTGATTGATGATCTCTTTCTTTCCATCCCTAATTCCTCTTTTCCATTGCTGACTATATTTTTGTCAAGTTTCGCATTGTCATTGTGTGTTGTCTTGTTTCGTTTAATGACCCATCTTGGTTTCATTTTGTGTGAAAGTTGTTAATGGACTAGTAAGTGTTCTGGCTGATTACAATTTACAGACTTGGCATGGGTTGCCAGTTCAGTGAGTGAGTAAACATTCTTGCTTTTAACTCCCTTGCTCAGTTTGCTTGTAACTCCTGGTAAAACATTGAGTGGAATACATCTATAGAGAATGATTTAATCTGGTGTGCTTTATCTCCTTCATTGTATTAAACTTTTATATGTTTTCAGAGAATGGAGAGTTGTACACCTTTGGTGAGACAGAAGATGGGAAATTAGGACTGGGAGATGACACATTTGAAAATACAACACCGCAGCATGTCATGTCCATTGCAGATAGAGTGAAAGCAGTGTCATGCGGTGGTGCTCACACAGCAGCTCTCACAGGTAAATTAGTGAAGGTTTATGGCAATGTATTTGTGTTTATGCTCAACTCAGTGAATGCAGCCTTTGATGCATGTGTGACTCCTGCCCTTTCATGCAAAGTCAGCATTTCTTTTCCTTTCTTTTAAAGTGAAGTTTGTTTTTTTTTTGTTTTTTTTTTTTAAAGTTTTCCTGTATGCACACCTACACCTGTATACCTCTACAGTATTTATTTTGTTGTTAGCCTGATTCAAACACATTACAGCAAAGTGAAATAATTCAGAAAGTCTATAGCCAAATCAGGGGATATCAAAACACATTAAATCAATTCTGTCATTCTTTTTCTATAGTATAAAGGAAATCCTGGGTAAGATAGCATACATCTTGAAAAATAATGTTTATGTGGCACAGCAACTACATTTATAGATGTGTTTTTTTACTGTCCGAACAGTAATTTATAACATTGTGCATATATGCAAGTGGCAAAGGTTAAATTATAACTACTATGGTTCTTGATGCTCAGTATTAATGTTAAACTAATGTAAAAGGTCGCTTTTTGTTATTGCAGAAAAGGGGGAAGTTTATGTGTTCGGCAAAGGGTCAGATGGGCAGCTGGGTCTGGGAGTGTCAGTCATGGAGTCGCCATCCCCATCACTTCTCAAACTGCCGTTCAAAGTCTCCCAAGTCTGCTGCGGAGAGAATATCACAGCTTTAATATCGGGTTAGTGAAAATATATTTTTGATTACAAAATTTTTTTAAAACTTATATTTGGCTAAAATAGAATGCAAAACTTGGTTTATTATGAAAAGTCTGGAAACACAATTATTGAGATGAAGAAATTATCTAAGTTATTTGTTCATAGATAGAATTAAGCAATGCATGTTAAAGAAGATTTTTTTTTAAATTTTTTTTGCCATTTATTGAATATATTATATTCAATTTTTTGATACATTTTATGTTCATTCCCCCTTTTTAATGTTAAAATGCTCCTGTTTCTCAGAAAGGGGCCAGCTGTACACATTTGGCAATGGTCGGCATGGAAAGTTGGCACTGGGACAAGAAAGCTTTGCCAACCAATTCACTTGTAAGAAGGTGGACAGGTTTGCAAAGTTTGTTGTTTCACAGGTAAGTACAATAAATAACAGTGATTAATTCTATGGAATTTTCTTGTATATGTAGAGAGAGAGAGAGAAAGAGAGAGGCCTTTTCTTAGGCGCCATGAGTGAGTGTTCTTGGGTGTTGGGATGTGTATGTGGTTGCGTGTTATTGACCAATGTGCATGTTGTGTTTACATTTGTTTGTGTAAAGCGCTTTGTGATTTTGGAAAGCGCTGTATAAATTGCCTGTTATTATATATATATATATACGAGGGTGGTCCGATAAGTACTTAGCCTACAAAAGAAAAACGAAAATTTTGAAAAATTTGTGATTTTTTTTTTTAATACAGTCTCCTTTTAGTTTGATATGCTCCAACTTCTTTAACCTGTCTGAAAAATATGTTTTCTCGAGGTCTGCAAATTAGGCCTCCATGGCGGCGATGACCTCCTCATTCGACTCAAATTTCTGCCCAGAGAGTGACTTTTTCAAGTTTGTAAACAAAAAGAAGTCGCACGGGGCCAAATCTGGAGAATACGGTGGATGGGGCAGCAGTTCGTACCCCATTTCGACCAATTTGGCCATGGCGAGGGTGGAGGTGTGAGCCGGTGCGTTATCATGGTGGAAGAGCACTTTTTTATAAAATCTGCGGACACGCCCGCTTCCACTCACAGTCAAAATAAAACTACGCGTCCGATCCGGCTGAAATTTCGACAGTAGTACGAGAATGTACTACACGATAGGAAATTGCTCTTGCGATACTGTTGCCATCGGACGATGAGGCTAAGTACTTATCGGACTGCCTTCTTATATATATATAGATGTGTTTGTGTTTGTTTGTGCGTGTGTGTGTGTGTGTTACACTTAACCAAGGATGCTGAAAGACTGTTTGCAGGCCACCAAACTAATGATTCATGCAAAGGCAGCAATCTGCAAGAATTCTCTCTAGCACATTAACAGATTTAACTCAACAATGAAGCTGAAATGTGCCTGTAAAATGTTGCGAAACTTGTCATAATACAGTGAAATTGATAATAGGATTATAAGCTGTGGAAAGGGGAGGGATTGGTGACTTGGTCAGCAGTCATCCCATGGGAAAATGATAGGAAAGCTTCTTGCCAACTGCACTATTTTTTTCTTGCAAATTGCTAATAACCAGACCAGAACTGTGGCAAAGACGTGAAAGTGTTTCTGTGTTTTTATGGTAGAGAATTAAAAAATAAAATTCCTAAAGCAATTTTTTTTCTCTGATTAGCTTTTTGAGCAGGAGAAGAAAAAAAAGGTGTTTTCTATTTTTATTTGATTTTTCTTTTCCTTCTTTGTAGGTTGCCTGTGGAGGTTGTCACATGATCGTAACAGCAAAACCAAAGTTGGAAAATGGAGATGTGGAGAGCGAGGATGAAGAGATCTTGAACACAACCATGATGAACGGAACGTTGAGGGACAGCAGAAGTCAAGGCCTGGATCTCAGCAGGTCATTCACTGCAAGAGAAAAGCGCAGAAATGCTGTGAGTATGATGATGATGATGATGATTGGTGATTTAAAATGTTGCTAATATCTCTGCTGTTTTAGAATGCTCAGTATGATGGAGGATGATGGTGTCCATGTTTATTGGGCAGCATTATTAATGCTAGCAGCATGCATGGTGTGCACAAGGGGTGGAAAAGAAAGAAATAAATTTGATGCAAGTTTACTTATTATGAGGATGAACTCAACTTATATTCGTTTTATTTTTTATAGTTTATCAGTTCTTTTATCTACTTGTCCAGTTTATCCTCGGTTTTAAAAAGGCTTGAAATGATCCAAGATTCAATGCACTTCTTTTCATTTTTCCTCTCTTTTTTTCTCTATTTTATAACGACAGAGTCCGCATGCAATGGCCAGAACATTGCCAGCACTAGGCAGAGCTGGGTTGCCAGCGCTCAGTGCTACAATGCCGCCCATCAAGCCCAGAACAGATGTGCCTTTAGCTGCAGAGCCAGCACCCAGATTGAAGAGGGGGACGAAAATTGGTAATTTGATTTTCAAGTTATTTTTATTGAGAACACATTTGTCAGCTGTGTATTTTAGGTCATCCAGACTGCAGGCAGGACAAAAATAGTTCTTTAGAATATACTTTTGATTACTTATCACTATAGTGTGGGTAAAGTTTCATTTGCTTCAGAAATGAAAGAGGAAAATAAGACTTGTTGACAGTTTTTAACGTAAAGAATGTAAGTGAAATTCCACTTGAAAGCTCAGCAACCACAGTGGATCAATCAACCTCTTACAATAATAAAACCTATTCTTAACACTAAGAACAATTCAGTCTGTGTTATACATAACAACATGATTGTTGGATGCAGTAAGGGAAAGAGCTTGTATTGATTGTAGTGTTTAGAGTGAATATGATCAAAACCTTGACATGGGCTAGGATTTTACTACTCTACTACTCTTAAAGTGGTCTGTGGAAATAAATATGACAGTGGGTGGGGTGATCTGAGGTGTAAAGTAGCACATGTTTGTTGAGTTTGATCCTATGTTAAAAGTCTCAGAATGCATGAACTGTAAAAGGTTGAACAGAATGCTGAAGTATTTTTTTGTTCTTCTGTTGTTGATTTTTTTCCATAGAAAAAGACTCAGAAAGTGAAGAAGAATCAGAAGAAGAAGAGAATGGCAAAGAGGTATATAAACAAACTCTCTCTCTCTCTCTCTCTCTCTCTCTCTCTCTCTCTCTCTCTCTCTCTCTCTCTCTCTCTCTCTCTCGCTCTCTCTCTCTCTCTCTCTCTCTCTCTCTCTCTCTCTCTCTCTCTCTCTCTCTCTCTCTCTCTCTTAATTACTTTTTTATTATTTAAAGTGTTTTTCTTAATTATTACATTATTACTATAATTTTATTTGTTTTTGTGTATTTAATAAAAGTACTGCCTTTACCATTTCTTTCACCCACATATTCCTCTCTTCGTTGTTTAAAAAAAGTATGAGGCTGAATTTGTCTTTCTCATCACAATGATAAAGCTTGGTGTGAATGAATAATGCAAGAATAAAGCTTTCTTACACCCATGCAGGACAGTGAAGACACCAAACCTGTTGCTTCACTCCGAAAACTTCCACCCAAACCTTCAGTAAGTACAGCGATCCCTAGCTGATGAAGCATGTTTGGCAAAGCTGCATAGTAGCATGTTTTTGCAAGGGTTGTAGCACTTAGGAGCTAAATTGTGCTGTTTAGCATGATTCTCTAACCCTTCCCCATCCCCACTTCAACTAGAATAGCTGACCCGATTTCCTTGTATGCAGCATAAAAAGTTAAGTTGGTCATTTGTAAATTTGACAGAAAATATCATTTTTCCTCTATGATTGAATATTGGCCAGGTTAACTCATAATTTTGGCCCTTTGCTCAGAATTTGGTTCATTTTACTCACGCATGCTAAATATATAGGTGATATGCAACTATACCTGGCTAAGTATTTGACTGGTTGAGTATTGTGTGAGTGCTGTTATCAGTTGCAGTGTTTAGGCAAGAAGTTAAAGTGTGATGGATATATTTATACAGTATCTATGGTGGCATATACCTGAACTTAATTTATTGATTGCTGTTTTTTGTGTGTAGACATTATACTGTAAAAGTAGTAGAAAATACTAAGGTACCCTATACAAATAGACAAAAGAAATGCATGAAGAATGAAAGTTGTTCACAGCATGTTGACAGTGACAATGTGCTTGGAGCAAAATGAAGCACTATTGTGCATGTGAAACACAGATTTTAGGGAATATTCATTTTGATTGGTGCCACAGCAGTATTTTGTGAGTGCTTGCAGCATTGCAGCATGTGAAATGTTATTTTGGATTTGCATTTTAGTGGGATGGATTGGGTGATTATGGTTAAAGTATTTTGAATTTACTGATACAAGCTCTTTTAAGGGGAAAAGTCCCAAAGGAATGAAGACAAATGTATCTATTAATAGACCTACATTAATGAGATTTCATTTTAAACTTCCCCATTCCCAAGCCATAAATGTTTTCTTGATACATCTAAGTTTTAACTACCCCTTCCATATACCTCTCTCACTTTGCATGTGTTCATGTCATTAAATATGCCATTGTGCTATACACACTGTTCAGTGTACAAATGATGTCCTGCATTGTAACTGAATGTTTATGGTCAGTACATCCCCATGTGGCACTTGTTATAAAACACTATTCTCAGTCTCTCTGCTGAGCAAATGATGGTGTTGTTTAAAAAGTACATAAACCTGTATCAGCCATGTTACTTCAGTCCCACGTTGGTTCATTTGCGAAGCAGCAGTGCCTGTTAATTTTGTCATGCTTCTATGTGCAGTTATGTAACATGAATTTGATAAAATACTTTATGAATAGAAAGCTTTATTAATTCATTTACTTATTTAACTAGTTATTTACATATTTATTTATCTATCTAGTTTGCATGTTTTCATGTTTATTATTTTTTCAAAGGCTTCTCAGTGACAGGTTTTGGTGGGAGTTGGTCGGGTGGTATTTTGGCATTACCGATTTGCTGAAATCTATTAAATTGTGCGCAGTTGATAGATTCAAGAATGTAAATGTTGTTTTTGAATTAGGCTTGAAGAATTTTGTGGCAAATGCCTAGCTCTCCAAGAATTGCGGCTTTGTTATTGCAGAGTTTATTTTTGTGTTAAAAATACATTTGCATTTTGCTTCAATGGTAGCTGTTTAGCATTTTATATCTCTTTCGCATCTTTATGATTCATGAACTAATAAAGTTTATTGTTTTTGAGACAGCATAAGTATACAGAAGAATGGGTTTTTTTCTTTCAATTTTGTGGAGAAAAATGGTGTGAGTGGCATAGTAAAAATAGAGAATATCTCTAGTGTATCAGTGAGCAGCAGTAGATCATGATACAACGTCCATGATACAACGTCCTTGAATCAAATTCATATCTATACTTGCGCTTTGTTAAATGAATTTAATGTCAGGAAGAAAAATATATAGTATTAATACATTTTGTTAGAGCTAGCTTCTTTGCCACACAATTCATTTTACACTCTTTTTTTGTTTTGTTTCCAATTGTATAAATATTAAGCTGGGTTAGATTTGCATGCTAGCATGTAGTATTTTGTGTTTTTTTCCTGACCGTTCTTTCCCAGGAACCAAACACCAATGAGAAACATGAAGACGACATTGATGAAGACAGACCAGACGGCAAAGAAGAAGAGGAGGAAGAAGACGATAAGGCAGACAAAGTAGATAGTGAGAAAGTTGACAGCAAAACGGATAAATTGGAGTCAGGAAGCGAAGAGGAGTCGGAATTAGAAGAGAAAGGCAACGAGGCGGACTCGGAATCGGAAAGCAAAGAAGAGGAAGAGAAAGAAAGTATTAAGTCTGAGGCAGAGAAAGAAGAAGAGGAGAAGAAAGAGGAGGAATTGGAGAAAGATATCGAGAAGGAAGACAAGAGGGAGACAGAGGAAGAAGGCTCGGAATTAGACAGAGCTTCGGTAGATGTAAGAATACATGTTGAACCTGTGTGGAGTGCATTTCTTTTCCTTAGTTGTCCTGATTTTTTTGCATTCTCATGCTTCAAGTTGTATTATTAACAATTGCCTTCTTTCCTCAGTTGTTACTTTGATTATTCGATTACATTTTATTTGGACCTTTGACTGTGCTTTTCAATATACTAGCGCTTTGATGGAGCCATTATACTTTGTTCACGAATGTCTTTGTTACAATAGAAGTATGGGAGTCATTATTTCAGTAATTCTTATACATTTATTTATATTGGTACATCCATGGTTTGTTCTGCATGATTCTTAGCAGCACTACCTATAGCTATGCCTCAAAGTATCATTTGCTTTTATCATGGAAGTTATCAGTAGACTGTTGTGGATGTGCATTTGGGGTGATTGTTTTTAGTTTTGCCTCTCAGATTGTCAGAATCTTAATTTTTGATCTTCATTTTTCTTGTGACAATCGTTATTTTCTCTTCAGGACTAATTCTGAAATAATAGTCTCATATTTGTGGTGGACACATCAATTCTTCTGAGTTTGCCTGTTTTAAGCATGGTGGTTTTTTTCTTCGAATGAAGCTGAGGTTTTAAATCTAATGTCTATTAGAACATAATTATATATGACTGTTACACTCAGTTCGATGTTGGCATTTTTCTTTATCAGTATTTGATTCAGCCCCGATGCTGAAGTCCTGATAAGGTGTAACTCAGATTAGTTTATCCACGCAACCCGTCCAAACAGCATACAAGTCACAAAGTCGACGTATAAAGTTTTCCACTTTTTATTCAGCACACATCAACAACTGCATACAATTCTCAACTCAACTCAACAACTTCACAGCAACTCTCAAATTTACTTTCCAAATCACTCTCAACAACACCTCGGCACACGATTAAATAACCTCTCTCTCTTCTGGAACAATTTGGTACATGGTAGAAATGACGTACTGCCACCAATCGAACTAAAGATCGTCATCACTGACTTACGTCATACCTATTTCCTCTACTTCCGGGAACATTCACGACCTTCGATATCCATCAGGAAATTTCTATCAACAGATCACGAAAATTCTTCAATAATATCGACCAACGAAAATTATCAACGTTATACAAAACCACTCCTATCAACAATGCAAACTCAAATCAAAGGTAAATAAACTCCATTATTGAATACTTTGCAAAACGAAACGATTAGATCTATCGTGCGCGCTTCCGACATACTTTCGCTCGCGTTTCAACGTAACATAACCCCCCACTCAGGAAGAAATTTACCCAATTTCTTTCAACAACGTTGAAACGTAATGCACAATCAAAGTTCAGAATTAAAACTTATTTCAGACTGTCTGAATACTGTCAATGTTCTCAGTTCATTCACACAGAGTCAATGGTTTTCATCTTCAACTCTGTCTGGATATTGTCAATGTTCACAGTTCATTCACACAGAGTCAAAGTTTCTCATCTGCAAGTCTTTCTGGATACAGTCAATGTTCACAGATCATTTACCCAGTCAACGTTTTTCATTTTCAAGTCTGTCATTACCGATATTCTTAGTTCGTCCACACAGTCAATGTTCTTTCATTCGCAAGGAAACGACGCCCTCGTTAGTTGCGGTCGTCATCGGCCCAGGGTCAAAGACGATGATCACGAGGGCTTCCCTGGAATCAGTGCGTCCTCCGTTGTCTCCTTCTTCCGTCGGATGTCCGACGCAGTCGACGTTGTCAGCTCCCAGGATGCATTCGCTGGGTCTCACGGTCGGGTTGGCTTCTGCGGGACGGTGGAACAGCTCCCTCAAGGTCTGCAGATGCTCCTTCCAGGTCTGGGTGTGGACTTCATGTTCGACCAAAGTCGTAGAGCCTGGGACATCATTGAAGCTATGGGGAAACTCGCCCATAAGGTCCTTGAGCTCCAACTTTTGACCTTCCGTCAAGCTTGGTCCTAGCTTAACATCATTGATGCCTTCTTTGCTGTGGAAGTCTCCAAGTTCCAACAGTTCTTCGCTGTCAAAGCTGTTGTCGGTCACAGCTGCTGTGGCTGCGTGCACAGTCTCTGATGGCCTTTCCACGTACAGCTTAAGGAGGTTGGCGTGGTATATCTTGGAATGCTGACCGACCTTCACCTTGTAGTCGTTGATCCCCACCACGGTCTCCACTTCGTACGGGCCTTTCCACTGCATCAGCAACTTATTATGATCGGTAGGTAGCAGCACCAGCACTTTGTTGCCAGGTTTAAACTTCCTGTTCACAGCCCTACGGTCATAGTAGTGCTTTCCACAGTCCTGGGACTTCTTCAGGTTTTCTCTGGCTATATCGAGAGTCTGCTCAAGCTTCTCCCGTAGCTCAAACACGTACTGGTAGCTGTTCTTCACCTCTGGGGTGTCTACTTCTTTCGTCCACAGTTCTTTTAGGATGTGCATCGGCCCTCGGATGGTTCTTCCGTACAGCAGCTCGAACGGAGAAAAGCCGGTGGACTCCTGCGGCACTTCTCTGTAGGCGAACAGTAAGGCGTTGATGTAACGATGCCATTGTCTGGGCTGCTCGCTGCACAGTTTCTTCAGGGTGGACTTCAACGTAGCATTGAACTTTTCGACAAGCCCGTTGCACATCGGATGGTAGGGTGTCGTAGTCAAATGCCGGATGCTCAGCAGTCTGTTGACCTCCTTCATGCAGTCAGAGACGAACTGCGTCCCGAGGTCTGTCAGAATTTCTTCAGGCACTCCAAGTCTACTAAACATGTCCACCAGTGCCTCTGCTACAGTTTCAGTGTCAATCTTCTTCAGTGGCACTGCTTCTGGGTACCGAGTCGCATAGTCCACTAAAGTCAGTACCCACCGATGACCTTCTTCACTCGGAGGTCTTATTTCGCCGATTAAGTCTAAGGCCACCCTCTTGAAAGGTCGGTCGATCAGAGGCATCCTCTGCATAGGCACTTTCGGGACCCTTCCTCGAGGTATGGTCTTCTGGCAAATGTCACACGATCGGCAGAAACGGCTGACGTCCGCATGAAGTCCTGGCCAGTAGAACACCGCCTGGATTCTATCCGACGTCTTCTTGATACCCAGGTGACCTCCCATGATTGAGTCATGCGCTACTTCAATCACCTGGCGCCTTAGGGGTAACGGTACCAAAACTTGACGTAGTGGTTTCCCTCCGTTGACCCTCGGGTGCTGGAAGATTCGGTACAGGATCTTGGCCTTCACCTCAAAATAGACCGTACCACTGCCTTTGGTCACGTGGTCTTGGCGGTTCCTGTACTTGTTTAAAGTGCTATCAGCTTCCTGGAGCTGGATCAGCTTATCTCTGTCCACGATGGCAGCTTTGGAGTTGTCGGCGACCTTCAGTGGCGTAGACGTCTTGTCTCTCTTGGCCTGGGCCCTGGTTGTAACAGCACCGACGATCTCTGGTCGGCAGGGCTGAGCCGGAGTAACCACATTGTCCCGTAGCAGCTCTGTAAGGTCTCCATCGGGAAACGGCAATGGATCCTCCTCCACAACTTCGACGTGTTGGGTTGAGGCAGGACTCCATTCTGGATCGGGGTCGTCTGGTCGTCTCGCGCCATCGATATTTCCGATCATCAAATCGTATAGCGGCTTTTTCAGGCAAACCGCTTCTACTTCGCCTGTGTAGAAAGGGGTGCTGACTCGAATCTTCGCAACTGGCGCTCTCACACATTTGCTGTCGGCCATGAGTGTCCATTTAGAATCGCCAGTGAATTGTTCTTTAGCGATTAGGTCTTCTCTGACGATGACCCCGCTACAGCCAGAGTCTCTTAAGACAGTCACTTCATGATTTCCAACGCGTCCCTTGGAAACAGGCATGTTCTGGACGGTCATCGCTGCGCTGGCGACGACGGGGATGGATTTCCCGTTGGCAAGGAGAAGTTGGCCATCGGTTATGCACTCTTGCACGTCCGCGGGAGTAGCTGCGCGCTCGGTCTCACTAGGAAGAATGACGCTCCCGCCGCACACCTGATGGTCAGATCTACTGGTTTGCCGTTGATTGGAGAAACGTCTCTGTCGGTTGCCCACCGCTGCATTGTCCGTACTGCCCCGCTGTCCGCTACTTTTGTTTTGAGGACAATTAGCCGCCCTGTGGTCTGTAGCGTTGCAGGTGAAACAGCCTCTTGAATGCCCTTCCCTGGGAGGAGGCGTGGTGTCCATCTGTTTCTGGCTCGTCTGGCTCCCCTGGATCTGGTTCACATGGTTTCCAGTCTTCTGAAAATGTTTTTTTCGTCGCGCTGGGTGGCCCCAGCGTTTTCTCATGAGCGATGAGATATCTTTCAGCAGCCTCAGCAACGTCTTTTAGCGTCTGCAACTTTTGTATTTCCAAGTGGATCGCGAGGTCCTTAGGGCAGGCGTTGAGTAATTGTTCCCTCACGATCAGCTCATGGAGACTCTCGTAAGTCTTCTCTTTGCCTGATAATTCCACCCACTTGTGTAGATATGATGACAGGCGCTCCACAAACTGCTTTGGCGTCTCGTCTGACTTAGGCCGGCATTCACGGAAGCGTTTACGGTAGCCCTTCTCTGTAAAGTTGTAGCACTGCAGTAGGGCCTCTTTCAAGACGTCATAGTTTTTGGCGTCATCGTTCGACAGTCTGGTGTAAACTTCGAGCGCTTGCCCTGTCAGAAGTGCACTTAGTCGAATCGCCCAGTCTCGAGGTTGCCAATTGGAGCTTTCGGCGAACCTTTCGAATCTCCCCAGATAGCTGTCGATCTGGTCCTTCCCGTCGACGAAAGCTGGCAATTTTGGAGCCTTATGGTCGTTGGTGGCTTGTGGCGCATGCTGATTGTTCTGGATACGCGCCAACTCTAGCTGGTATTGACGCTCAGCTTCTAATCGTCTCTCTTCCATCTCTCTTTCTTGACGCCGCTCTTCTCTTTCTTCTCGGCGACGCTGCTCTTCCTTTTCTATGCGCTTCTCTTCTAATTCTCTTTCTTCACGGCGACGCTGCTCTTCTTTTTCTAGACGCTTCTCTTCCAATTCTCTTTCTTCGCGGCGACGCTGCTCTTCTAATTCTCGTTCTTGTATTCTCTCCTGGGATTTGACGTACTCCGTCAGCTGCTTGCCTTTTAGATTCAGTTGAATCCCTTTCTGCCAGAAGTCAGCCATCTTGATGCTTCTGGAAAGTTCTTTTCTGGAAAGTTCTTTTCTAGAAAGTTCTTGACTGTAGAGTTCTTTTTCTGGAAAGTTCTTGACTGTGCTGTACCTTTCTAGACTGTTCTAGAACAGCACGCTTTCTGCAGTAGCGCTGATGCTTTCCACTAGTCGCCTTCGCTGACGCAGGCCCCGCTGTCCTCGTCGTATGCGACGCTGCACCACGCTGGTGTTGATGTATACGCTCCTGTGCTGAAGTAGACGCGACGTCCGCTCGCCGCTCTCTGTAACACTGGCGATGTAGCTCCGAGACTGTCCCTCGACGTAGTCCTGCGGCAGCCACGTAGTCCTGATCTGTTGTTCGCTCACGAAGCAACTCTTCACCGACCACACGCCCTTGCAGTCAACCCGAACCTATCGGTGATGTAGTCCCAGTATGTTGGCCCCTCTCGACGCAACTCGTTGGCAGCTACCCTCGATGACTGCCTCTCGTAACGTTGACTCGCTTGTTGTAGCAGTTGAACCCTTGGCTATGGCGTGAATCGCGGCTTGACCCCCAAAATGTTACACTCAGTTCGATGTTGGCGTTTTTCTTTATCAGTATTTGATTCAGCCCCGATGCTGAAGTCCTGATAAGGTGTAACTCAGATTCGTTTATCCACGCAACCCGTCCAAACAGCATACAAGTCACAAAGTCGACGTATAAAGTTTTCCACTTTTTATTCAGCACACATCAACAACTGCATACAATTCTCAACTCAACTCAACAACTTCACAGCAACTCTCAAATTTACTTTCCAAATCACTCTCAACAACACCTCGGCACACGATTAAATAACCTCTCTCTCTTCTGGAACAATTTGGTACATGGTAGAAATGACGTACTGCCACCAATCGAACTAAAGATCGTCATCACTGACTTACGTCATACCTATTTCCTCTACTTCCGGGAACATTCACGACCTTCGATATCCATCGGGAAATTTCTATCGACAGATCACGAAAATTCTTCAATAATATCGACCAACGAAAATTATCAACGTTATACAAAACCACTCCTAACAACAATGCAAACTCAAATCAAAGGTAAATAAACTCCATTATTGAATACTTTGCAAAACGAAACGATTAGATCTATCGTGCGCGCTTCCGACATACTTTCGCTCGCGTTTCAACGTAACAATGACATTTTCTTATTAGCTAACTTGTGTTGATTTATTAACATTGGTTGCTGTTGATTATTTGTCAGTGTTAGTGTGAAATAGTTATTATGTTCCTATAGTTAATCCTTTTCACTGAAATATTCCAGTTTACTTCAAGAAACCTCCACTGAAATTTTACTAACGTGTTTTCTGTTGATGCTTGTGTATCATTTTAACAGTGTTTCTTGCACTTCAGAAGACCCAAGTTACTACTTGACTTTTGTTCTTTCTAAACATAGTAACTAAGGGAATTTTTTTTTGTTTGTTTTTGTAGTTGTGATTTTTCACTTTAAGTGCTTCGAATTCTCACTTTCTTCTACACTTAAGTTTGTCCATATTAAGAATATCAAGAGGAGTTGTAAACTATTTGGCATTTTTCCTCACTGCACCTTTCAGCAGCTTTACCTTTATAATTGAGTCTTCTGATTCTGTGTTAGGTGCACTGATGTATAGATTTCTGTTGGCACTGATATTTAGATTTCTGTTGGCACTAGTTTTGATTGACATACACTTCTCCTTCTTCATATGTCTCTGTCTGTCCGTCTGTCTTTCTCTCTCCTTCCCCCATCTGCTCTCTCTCTCTCTCTCTCTCTCTCTCTCTCTCTCTCTCTCTCTCTCTCTCTCTCTCTCTCTCTCTCTCTCTCTCTCTCTCTCTCTTACTCTCTCTCTCTCTGTTCTCCTGTGATATTTTTCTGCATTTGTTTTCATCCCATTTTATTTTCATTTTGCTTTATCTCTGTTTTCCATTTTTGACCCTTCTTGTTTATATTTCTTGTCTTCTTTCTTTGGCTACCATTTTTCTCTCTCGTTATATTTTCTCTCTGTATTCATTTATGCCATATTTTGATCCTGTGTTTCAGCGTATTTAAAAGTTAATGGGAATGTATACATTGACTTATTCTGATAAAACCATTTAAATAAAATTATGTGTTACTATCTTTAAATTTAATCGAATATTGCAAATTTACCCTTTGTTGGTTTTAGTGATGGCATTAAATATGTTTTATCGACTGCGTACATTTGTTGTTTTATTTTAATTCCTATTTCATTACAGTTTCAAAGATATGAGGACACTTTCAGTCTGAGAAAAAGTTAACAAATATTGAGAGAACTTAGTTTTTGTGTGTCTTTGTTATACTTTCGTATTGTAGATACCGTAATATGCCTTATTTAGTTTATCAGTATTATAATGATTTGTGGTTACATTTGATGTTTTATGAGTTGAAATTTAATTTTGTCTTCCATTTTTCACATGCCATTTTTATATGTGGACTTAGTTGAAGAGAATTCCCAAACCAACACCAAAGAAGGAAGAAGATGAGGATGAGGAGGAAGAAGCTGAAGAGGAGGATGAGGAAGAAGACGCTGAAGAGAAGGAAAAGAAGAAAAATGGAAAGAAAGGAAAAGAGAAGAAGAAAGGTCTGTGGTGATGTATTGTGCGGTTTAGTTTATAGATGTTTGTTTGATTGTTTGTGTTCTGATTGATTTCTGTGTTTTAATGGGTCGCTAGTTTGCGTGTTTCATTCCTGCATGGCTTAACTATTCATATGTACATCTTCAGTTGTCAAGTTTTAGTGTGAAAAATGTCTATTCATGTGTGTTGTGTGGAAGGATAGGTGAGAGGATGCATGTTGTGTTGTGTTGTGTTATGTAAGAGAGAGGGAGGGAGAGACAAAAGAGTGAGCGGATAAGTGTGGGGTATGATAAGAAATGAAAGTTGACGTAAGAGTGATGGTTCTTTACATGAATGTTTTACCAAAATCACAGTTATGTTCCAGGTGCTTTTGTAAATATGTCGCTTGGCAAAATAAAGTTAGCCTATGATTATAAGGATTGACTTTTAGTTCATTGTAAAGCCCTTTTAGAAAAATATTGCAGCATAGCCAGAGGATGTTTGTGAAATATACAGATGATGTTACATAGGCTTGTTGGAACATATATATCTGTACACGTGCAAGGATACTTTTCAGTTCTTAATCTTAGCTTATATGTGATGGCAACCAATGATTGATGGCTTTTGTTTAAGGAATCATGATAGGCAGAAGTACATTTCTTATTGCTACTTTTCTATTCAGTTGTTCTATGAGATCTGTTAAATTTTCAAACTTTTTTTTGCAGACAAGAAGAAGAAGAAAGAGGATGAAGAAGATGAAGAGGATGAAGAAGAAGGTGAAGAGAAAGAAAAGGAAAAAGGAGACAAGAAGAAGGACAAGAAGAAAGATAAAAAGGAGAAGAAAAAGAAGGGTGAAGGTGATGAGAAAGAAGAGGAAGAAGAAGAAGAGGAGGAGGAGGAAGATGAGAAGGCCAAAAAGAAGGGTAAGAAAAGCAGGAAAACGTCTGGACAAATTTATTCAATACTACCGCTTTGTGAAATTTGTTTTCTCACAAAAATATTTTCCTTTCATTCCACAGTATTTTTCTGTATCTCTGGTTGAAGAAATAAAAACTATAATAAAATTAAAGTAAAGTGTAAAACAATTTACTTCATGCTTAATTTTAATGTTATTGTAGTTTATTCTAATTTAAATTCGTAAAAAAATCAGGTCAAGGTAGAGCTGAATGAATGAAGCACATTGACCACCCATAATTGTACTATGTAAAAGGATTTTTTGTGTATATACATTATTATACAGTCAAAGCTTTGTTATGGTTCTAGTATCTTGTCTTCAATATGAAACATTTCTTCTTGCTATTGTATTCTTGAATGTATTTGGAAGTTTTTGTTTTACAGGCATGCTTTGTTTTGTGTTAATGTTGCAGGCAAAGTTGACAAGAAGGCAAAAGACAAGAAGAAACCCAAGAAAGGCAAGAAAGAGGAAGACGAGGAAAAGGGTGATGAGAAAGAGGATAAGGTATTACAAATTTTGATTTTGCTTTTAAATTACACTAAAGTATCATCTAAAATGACTTTTTGACACACAGGCGTGCAGCAATGTGAGTCTATTTATTCACCCAAAGAATTTTGTTTTTTCAGATGCTTTTCTTGTATGTGTATTTTCTAATCGCTTTAAAAAAAAGTTTTTAAATTACTTTGTACACTAAATTAGAATGATGAAATGTAAGGATTATTGTCAGTGATGTATGAAACCTGTAAACAACAGAAGCATCCTCCAAGATTTGGTTTCTAATTTTTGCTTGCTTTTCTGTTTTGCAGAGCAAAAAGAAAAAGGACAAAGAAAAGGATGAGAAAAAGAAGAGTAAGAAGGGGGGAAAGGGTGAAGAAGAGGAGGAGGCGGAAAAGGACAAGAAAGACAAGGACAAAAATGGAGTGAAGGACGACAAGGACAAGAATGGAGTGAAGGACAAATCAGAAGATGAAAAGAAGGAAGAGAAGACACAACCAGAGAAAAAGAAACGGGCAAGTGTTGTTGTTTAATTAATAGCAGGGTTGAAGACAGTAGTCGTTACAAGAGGACATGAGAAGTAATGGAAGGGTGACTTGTAGACAGGGGCTATGAGAGGAGCAGGAGTTTTCGGTTATTATTACACAGGGAGTGGTTTGAGTTTTCAGGAGAAGAGTCACTAGTCAGAGAGCCTCTTGAAGAATTAATGAGCGAATTTGTTTTTGATTCTTTTTTTTTTTATGCATGTCCTATCATGTCCCCTATATGCTATGCTAAATAACATATGTTTAATTGGGATGGTAATAAAAAATAAAATTAATAATAACAAAATAATTTTTAAATATAAATAAATAAAATACAGTAAATCCTCCGTTTTGAGACCCTCTCTTAAACGACTTCCTCCAACATACGACCGAAAAAAAATTCACCGATGTTTTGTAATATATAAACGACTTCTCTTAAACGACTACCTCTAAAACGCGATTTGCGACCTTCAAATAATTTAATTTTACGACCTAGCATTTGAAAAATTCAGATTTCAAAGCAATACTATTTTTGTGCGCTTCAAGAAAACAGTTTCGTTTACAACTTTCAACAGCAGACGATGCATTAAAGCAGCTAGGAAGTCGGAAAGGGAAATAACTCATGCGCCTTAAATATGTCTGGAAAACAAAGATGGCGGATAAAGTGGCTAAATCGCGTAAACGAAAGGCTTTAACTCTAGACGAACGTGTAAATGTTAGTAAACGTAGCCAGCGTGTTGAAACAGCAATTTCAATCGCAAGAACACTGGATGTAAAAAAAAAACAACAAACTATTCAATGATTAAATAAAAATAATTACAACAATATTAATGGGGTTATCTTATAAATAGTTGTAACTCTAAACATGCACTCAGCACTTACATACACTTTTAAACAACTATACCAACATTGATTTCTTATTTTGTAAATAATGACGAACAGGAAGATATTGACTGTATTGGTTGTGAGACAGAGTTTAATCTATATTTCTGAAAGATGGTAGATGTTCCCTATACTTAATGGTATGTGTACTTTTTGCACATGTACTTATTTTACTTAATTAATTTTCTAAATGTCTTTTTCGAAAATGTCCTACCTCCTTTTTAAGACCCCTCCAATTTAAGACCTTGTTTTAATGGCAATTTAAAGGTCGTAAAATGGAGGTTTTACTGTATAAATAATGGATAATAATAATGAATTAATTTTTAAAATATAGAAACTGACCGATTGGAGAATTTTAAACGGTTTTACCAACATAATACAAACATTAAAACTAGTAGTGCCGAAGATGTTACCTTATTAGGTAAACTATTACGCAATTGATTGAATTCTATTATTTCGTTACATACACATTGGGTATTCTTACAATATTTAGTTTGCATAAAGTTTAAATAAATTCTATAAGCCATTGACACTACAATCCTTGAAATTTCCAATATGTTGTTTTAAATTTTTGTATTAAAATTACATTTCTTTTCAACTTCTTTTTCGGTTAAATTACTAATCTTTTTAACTGACATTGGTATTAGAAACGACACTGCATTGTAACATATTTATGTTATGTCTTAACCCTTTGAACCCTGGATGCCCCACCAATTCTGAGCCCCATCCCCTGGGCTCCCCGGAAAAAATGGCATTTTTAGCATGCTTTTAGTAAAACAACGAAAACATAACCAAAGTGTTAGACAACCCAAAGTACTTCAAATGTCATCTCTTCATCTTCATTATCATCCCACAATTGATCGATTACTTCCTGAGTTGTGTACAGTCGCTTAGCGACGCTTCCTTGATTTGTAGACCTTCGTTTCATGACGCAAAATTGAGAAAAAACCGTCACAAAAACACGCACTGTGCTGCACTAGAGCGCTGACATTTTGCTTTACCTTATTCCCAATAACCCTCAATAACCCTATTCCAAACAGCAAGTACTAGAAAGAACAGTAAGCTGTGTACGGACCGCAGGATTAACGGTAAGGTTACGAGACCGATTTATCGGTCTTTCGGGGCACAGCTGTTTAAGGGCTAGACCGATATATCGGTCTTTCGGGTTCAAGAGGTTAAGATATATTATGCTGTGCTATAATTTGCTAAAAGACTGAACAATGTAAAAAGGATGTTGAAATGGTGTGCAGCAAGCACATTAGTTTTGAAAATATGTAGATTTGAACCCAATTAACCCAGTGCATTTTCTTGTCAATTAATTATTTTATTTATTTATCTGTTTGTGTATTTATTTATGTATTTTGTTCCATGTTTGTTTCAGTCAAGACTGTGCACTGTCTTGTGATGGAGGACTTAATTATTCCCGTGCTTATAGCTTTATCACATTCTTCCAACTCTGTGTCATTGTTGCATTGATCTGACAACACTCTTCTTATGCAAGGCAGCTTACACTGATGGTTTCTGCAACGAGCTCTAACTTTTCATTGACGTCACTATACTTGTAATTATAGAGGTATTCATGGTGAGTTATCAGGTATTTTTATGTTAGTTTGTTGTGTTTATATGAGAGTTGGTTTGACATCATCTAACAAATCAGTGCAGTGTCTAAGGAAAGACATAGTGTTGATGTCAGTCCTATCCTAGTATCTTGTGGCTTTAAGTGAGCATGCACAGCACAGTGGCGTTCTGGTACCTTTTGTTACTCATGGGTGCTTGTTAAGGAGCTCAGCTTCTTTTCTGCAGGGAAGTGGTGCATACTCGCAAGTGTGCGTACTTAATTTGTATTCGTGGAAATACTTGCTGGAGTTAATTTTTGTTAGCTGTGTGTGGGTATTTGTGAGGTAAATGGCATGCCTTTTAACTTAGTATTACTTGCTAATCTTGAAGGTATTTTATAGAGTGAATAGTTCTTTTATTTAATGTTTTTGTTAGCTATGTAGTATTAATGTTGTGTGAAGAAAGACTGATTCAGTTCGACGTCTAGGTAAAGCTTAATCCAATCCATTGTCCATTCATTTGGTGCACAATTCCGTGTCACAGAGAAATGCTTGGGGCGCAGGGAAAATGTTCCAGTTACTGCTGTGAAAAGAGCTGCACATTTATTGAAGATTTAATGTCTGGAATTTTGAGGTATAAATCTTCAAGAGTACACACTGTTTATGTGTCAGTAATCTTGATCAGGTGTGTGCAAGCATGTGTCTTTGTGAGTGCTTGCTACATAAAATTTTCCTCACTAAAGATGTTTCCTGGTTGTGGATTTTATTATATTAAGGAACATACTTTTTTTCAAAATTATGTTTGGCTTGTTTTAAAAGTGTTCTATTTATTCTAATTTTAAACCTTAATTGTAAAATTGAAATATGAAATTACTGTTATATTCTCATTTGTTTGCTGTATGAGATGTTGGATTTCATTTTTGGGTGGAAAATTGCTCTACATATCATGTATAAAATGTGAAGAAGGTTAAAGAATGAATAATGTTTTTTTTTTTCCTGATGTTATTATTGAAATGAGAACTAGAGACTTCAAAGTGATTTATATTGGAGAAGGTTCTGATACTGTTCAAACACCTTTTGCATGCTACATCCGTCCATGTTAAAGCTATGTCGAATCATTCATTTGGTTGAGGACAGACTTATTGTGAGTGGTTTGCCTTAGGGTTATAGGTTTGTCGATTTCATTTGTTTTTAATAAGTTTGCTGGTTTGTGTTAGTGTGACTGTATCATGTGCATGCGTGCATACATATGTCTGTACGCATTTATGTGTGCGCATGTTGGCGTGTATTTAAATGTAAACTGGTACATGTGAGCTATTTTTGAGTTGAGTGTTAACAAGGTTGGTAGATTTCAATGTTGTAAATTTTCAAGTGATATTTTCCTTCTTGACTTGAATATTACCATTATTCTCCTTCACATGATTTTTCAAACAAAGCTGTGATATTCCCAGGGCTTGTTGGTGACTCTTCTTTGTACATTCCAGTGTAACGTTCACATGTTTTTTGACATTACTTTTGATATGTACTGTTTCAATTGCTATCACTTTATTTTAATGGATATTTTACAAGACATTTTGAATCAGTTTTATTAACTGGTTGGCTGTTTTCTGAAAGAGCTTTTTTTTTTTGGGAGGGTGGGGTGAGGGGTGGAGGACAGGGATTTAAGTTAAAATGTGTAAGTTAAAGTTATTAACAAAGATCATTTGGCGTGCGATCATTATTTGTATTTTAATCATGTCTATTATTTAAATCTCATAAGCGCTGGAGTGGCTCTATGGCCTACTTTCCTAACTTTGTGACCCGAGTTCTTCGATAGTGGAATTAACATTGCATCAAACAATGATGATGAGATTTACTGAAGGAACTGTAAGCTTTGTTATTATCAAGGGTGCTTTTCTGTCCTTTCTTAAATATTTATTGCATTCAAAAAGTTTGGTTGTGAGTTGTAAATTGAACTTAGAAATTTTGGAATGTTAACATATAATGGTATATTTAATAGAGGTTATTGTCTTGTATATTTTCATATGGTATATGCAAACTTATACACAAGTGCTTTTAATAACAAATCTGAGTTTTAGATAAAAGTGATCTTTTATTTTATGTATTTGCTTATATATTTATTTTCCATTGTAATATCAAATGAAGATTGATCTGTATGAATAACATGATGAATTTATGTGACAGAAATAATGTTTAAAGCAGGAAAGCATTGGGAGACATGAGTGCAGATAAGGATTAAGGTGTATAAAAATAGTGATAATAAATAATAAAAATTAATTTGGGGTTGTTATGAAAGGCCAGTCTTACTGTCTCATTGGGTTACTACAGAATCCATTCTGCTTTGTAAAGCAAAGATATAATCCAGTGCTAAATTTAACAACAATTTTGTGGTCGATTAATATTAACAATTATGATTTGTGTGATTTTATAAAACCTATTGTTTGTTGAACATTTTGAGACATTTTTATTGCAGTGGCTTTTTCTGCAAATGTGTGATCCTGGTGTTTATCTTTACGAAGTCATAACAAAGAGAAAGAATTGTTTCAGTTACAGTTTTTACAAATGTGTAATTTAGTTTATTCTTTTTCATGAAACTTGTTTTCTAAAGTAGCGATCGGTGTGATAGTCTAGTGACAAAGAGGGTCTGCTAACAGTGTGATCCAGTCTCTTGGTACAGAACTGTGGTGAACATAGAGGTCAAATTATATCATAGTTGATTCTCTCTTTAAAATTCATTCGCGAGCAAATCTGGTGCAAAAGCTTGCAAACTGTGTTCACAAAGGGAGACAAAACATACTGTAAGTTGTCTCTCCTCAAGGGGTGACTGCACAATTTGTTATACATTTTATGTTACTGTGGTTTGCAGGAAATCACATGACATACAGGAACAAATCTGGTGATGTCGTGTGGTTTATTAGTTGGTATAAAAAAAGACTTAAGCATCGACTGTTAATATATGTTGACGTGGAAAGAATCTACATAATTAGTAAACTTCTCCAAACTGAGGTAGTATACTCTACTCCAGGCTATTGTTATGCAAAGGGATTTGAAATAACCTGGTAAACGATGTGTAGAGACATCATGTGAGACTGAAAATGAAACTCAAATTATTTGTTTTATCTTGTGCTTTGTGATAAATGTACATTGTGGCATACAATTCTGAAGTTTGATAGAAATTCCATTTGTCTTTTTATATTTGCTGTTGTGATATACAGAAAGTGTCATTCATATTTTTCTGGAGGCAAATATTTAATCAAACTGAAATTGTCCTCTTCTTATTCATAATACTTATTTATTTATTTATTTTTGTTTATATAATAATTTTGTCTTGCACATAGTATTATATTTTTGTATTGGGATGATAAGATTTCCTAATTTCTTTTATAATACACAGTAACATATTTATATATATGTAGATAGATAGAGAGAGAGAGAGAGAGAGAGAGAGAGAGAGAGAGAGAGAGAGAGAGAGAGATAGAGAGAGATTAGTGGTATGTTCTGTTCATGTAGATATTTGTATTCGTTAGTAAATTATGATTATTCATTATAGATATTAAAGAAAAATAAATTAGCTTTTATAACAGTATATTTGGGAAGTAACCTCCGTGGGGGTTCTTTCTCATTCCTACGCTGTTTTATCAATCTACTATACTATCTTATTATTCGCTAGACCAGTCACCTACCTTTTTTTCTTGAAAACTCTTCAGCGACTAAACTCCTCATTTGTGTGTGAGGTCTGTTGGATCAGCTTGAGAATATTGGACGCTTTCTGCCAAATGGTCGCTGGGGCTTCCTATGGTGTTACTATTTGGCAATGTAGGCATTTTATATGTATGTGTTTTGTTGACATTTTATAATGGTGTTTGTATTCTATTTTGTTTTGGTAAACTGGGGTTCAATAAATTAGAGTATAGCCTCAGCATCCCCTGCATGGGATGTCTTTATTGAAAAGTGACCGGCTGGAGGAGTGCCTTCAGTGTTACCACTAGGGTTGTTTTGGCAGATCTTTTATGTGGATCAGGGGTGAGTCCTCTTTCAGTTAAGTTCTGGTCTTGATTTTGTGTCCTGATTTGGCTCTTTGCTGTCCGCTGGAACCTGTAAGCAATTAATAACAAACTAACTAACATTTGGGAAGTAAATTCTCATAACTGAAATGTTTGAGATATACTAACGTGTAATACAGTAGATATATTCCATTGTTACCTTTACCGAAAAACAGCAAATATCCTAATTAAGTAAAAGTTTCATTCCTAATGAGATTTTTCTGATTGGATCAGGTAACCGTCCCTGTCATTTAAGAGTGTATGCTTCTGTGTCTAGAATTAAAAATGTAATATAAATTATAGATAAAATAAATGATTATAGATCTAGGTTCAATTTCGGAAGTGTAGATCTATGTATGCGTTTTAAACATGAAGGTTGCAAATATATATGCTGTAGATGATTTTTTTGATGCAAATTGAATTTCATCAGAATGTTAATTTGAATGTCGTTTCCTCTTCCAAGAAATTTGGTTTATGTATGCTTACATATTCTTTATAAAGCATCAGGAACTTTAACAAGGAATAATCTTGGGTGTTTGCTGTTGCTTTGTATTTTTACTGCCAAATTTATGAAGTGCTGTGTGTGCCTGTGTGAGAGAAAGAGAGAGATCAAAACTTTTACTGCCTGTTCGTGATACTCATTATCTGTAATTGTAAAGCTATGTAAACTACTAATTCCTTCCAGTCCAGTATCTTATACATGTTTCTGATCTTGTGGCAGATGGACCCGTTTATGTGAATGGTCCAGCTATAATTGCTAAAGATTAACTGAGCCCTATAAACAAAAGAATTCCTATTCCAATCCAGTCACATCTTGTATTCATTAAAAACGTCAGAAACATTCTTAAAGAAAAACAAATTGCAAAGAAGAGGAAGGAATTCAGCCCAGTGCTAGTGCCAGGAAAACATATTCATAGGAAAAAAATAATAAAAGTAAATTTACGACTTTTTATTTCCAACACAGCTATTTACAGATACATGTCTAAAACAATTAATGTGAAAACGGCAATACATGATTGATGTAATACTGTTTTGTTAAATATAAATGCAATTTTCTAATGTTATAAATGCCATTTTATAACGCAGTTTTGATATGGCTACTTAAATTTAGTGATGGAAGGTAATAACAATAATAATAATAATAGGTAAATAAATAAGTTCTAACTGTGTATTGCACGCTTCTTCTGAGTATTTTTCAACAACATTCTGGAAGTATCCATGCCAATATGCCACAGAATATTTTTAATGCAGTCCTTTGGAGAGAGAGAGAGAGAGAGAGAGAGAGAGAGAGAGAGTGAAAGAGAGAGAGAGAGAGAGAAAGAGAGAGAGAGAGAGAGAGAGAGAGAGAGAGAGAGAGAGAGAGATTATGTCTATAATTGTTTCAGTGAAAACATAGACACAACATAATTTACCACATATCACTGGACAGATTAACTTAATTAGGTTAATTACCAACATGCCAAAGCTTCAGTTCTTGAAACGTATTATTAATTTGCACAAATTATCAATGTTTATTATCACAAGACTGAAGCAGTGGCGACTGTGATGCTTGGACTGATGGGAGGGTGACGATGAAGAGGAGAAGGATGAGGGTGACTAGAGACAAGGGCATCGTTCATACTCGTTTCTTATTCTTCTTAAATCGGAAAAGTCCTGTAGATTTTTTGTGTCCCTTGGTGTCCATGCCAGCCCTGACCACCGCATCGAACACGGCAGATGCACCTTCTCCAGTCTTTGCAGAACACTCGTAATAGCCAAATGCGTTCACCTTTCTGGCCACGGCTAGTCCTTCCTCGTATTTCACCATTGTTGTGGGGATAGATACATTCAGAGAATCTGAAGACGAGCGAGTGGATGCCAGAGATTTGGACAGGTCGCCAACACCAGATGTCCTGGATAACCTGCCTTCCGCTTCCGCTGCCTCAATGGGGTCTATGTGCACCATTTTTCTGCCAAATTGGCTAACTTCCATCGACGAATAAAATGTGATGTCATTGTGTTTAAAAATAGATTTGCCGCCCCTGAAAATGTCCCCAACGCTGCCGGCACCAATGGCGGTCCCTGGGCGGTCTCTGAGATCCTTTTTGTTGCCGACAAGCAGGATGGGGATGTTGCCACAGAAGTAACGGACCTCCGTGACCCAGTTGAGCAGGACATTAGCCAGGCTGTCCGGATTGTCCAGGGCGTAGCAGATAACCATGACGTCAGTTTCGTAATAGGACAAAGGTCGGAGACGGTCGTAGTCTTCTTGGCCAGCGGTATCATACATCACGACGTCCACCTGTCAAAACAGAGAGCAGTCACAATGATAATGCCTTAATGGTGCCTAGAAGTTCGATCGATCATTAGAAGACGGAGATCCCATAGATTACGGGATTGCCCGGGCCACAATTCCGACCACGAGTCCTGAGCCTCTCATCACCTCAATCCCCAACCCAAGCACCAGCACAGCAAACAGCCAGGATTTTGGGTGGGGTGGGGGCAGCGTAAGATACAACTTGACGTAACAGGCTAGACTTGTAATTGCCAAGTGTATACCGTACATATGAAAGAGAAGAAGATGATAACGATGAGAAAACAACTGATAAAAGTAACTATACTTATTTATTGCTTTGTCTTCCATACACAGGAAAATAGTTATTGATGACGTAGAAGAGAAAGAACAGAAAAGACAATAAGATGTACAGTAAAAATGTTTTAAATGTGTACTGATGCATATTTTAAAAATAGCAATATGGAAAAAAAATAGCAATATGAGGGGGAAAAATAGCAATATGAAAAAGACAAACGAACAAAAACAAAAACAACGATCTGCCTACCTCTTGATCTTGATACGACACGTGTTTAGTGTGAACATCAAAGACGGTTGGGACATATAAGGGAAAGAACTCGTCATTGGTAAACCTGTGCAGAAGACACGTCTTACCACAAGTTCCGTCCCCTACTATCGTCATCCGTAGACGGTTGGGAGAAATGTCTTCCTCCTCTGAAAATAAATCAATTTAATGTTTAATCAATTTATAAAACGATCCCATATACTATCACAATAAATGTAATAATTGTATAAGCCAAGCAACTACTCAATATCTAGTAACTGCATGCTATGATAATAAGAACATACATTTAGGGACAATTTAAGGAGGACTTGAAACTCTTTAACTTAAGTTAAGATGATACAAATTTGCCAAATAAAACTAACCAATGATAATCAAATGTACCTAGTAAATGCACACAAAGACAATAAACAAATATTTATCAATAGATACTTTTGTTCACTTTTTGCGGGAGAGGAAGGGAGAAAGATGCCTTAATTAAGGAAAGACTTTTGCACGAGATAGACTTGTGATATAAGTTTGCCAAATAAGAAGTTTTTTATATATGGCTAAATTATTATTATTATTATTATTATTATTATTATTATGCTACCATATATTGGTATATAATGTTTTATGAACTGAATCTCTTTTTAAAATTTCATCAGTTTCCTTCGTTATTTAATTGTTTGATTTGACCTGTATATATGAGTTTAATTTTATTTTTGACATAGCAAAATATTAGGCAGTATAATACATTTAAACCGAACTATAAGCTAAAAGTATAAACATAAATATGCATTTACATACCTTGATTGCGCAGGCAACAGAAAAGCATTTTTAACGTGGACTTCATGGACACCAAATTACAAGATCCTCAAACGTGAACAAAATACAGTGTTTATTGTTATTTTTCAACACAACTCCGATTGTTTTGTGACTGCAGCTTGCAATCGTTCTCTGTTTTGATTCTGCAAGTGAAGGATGTTCTGTTTTATGCATTAGTGGAGAGGGCTAAGTATAGAAAAGTTAATTTTAGTAACATCCTCTGATTGGCCAAGACCCGTGCAACGGCGAGGGCTTATTGTCACAGGTGGAGCGCAGGTGCCCAACGAAGATTCAAGTCTCAGTAAGGGCGGCGTCCCTCTATTTTTAGAACTATTTGATTTTTCCGCTGCTGGATTTTCAGATCACTCATGCCATATAATTACCATAATCTGCACTTGTAAGCATTGACTGAGACAACAAGAGGTCTGGGACTAGTTACTCAGTTCGGGCCAAACCCATCGCTTACAACGCGGTTCTCCCCCTCTCCCCTCCTCCCTACCCCCTCTCCACTCTCCAATCGCCCCTCCCTTCCCCCTGTATTATTGTCTAATTTGTTGGAAAGTTTGTTTCAGAGCCCTGAATTCGACAGGTTCTGACAATCAGTAGTGCTTGTACACAGTCCGATTGAAAATGCTATCGTGATTATTAATTTATGGTAGTAAGTATAGGAATTTTTAGTATAAATTCAAGTTGTACAACGGAAATGAAAATGGGACTATAGGGTATATGGCTCACTACAATATTCATATATACACACATACGCGCACGCACAGACAAAGAAACATTCACGCACGCACAGCACATACACACGGGCGCGCTCGCACACAAATTTACACTACAATTACTTTTGCACCGAGAGACTCGATGGATGGACAACCGTGAAACTACAGTAGCCTACGATATAATGAATTATGCACAACCAAATCACGCACATCGCACATACACACACCTTACCCCTACGCATCACTCCACCCCTTCCCCTCTCCACCGTCTTTCACACCTCCAATAGGCCTACTGACCGGCACACCATTTTTGGCGAAGAGCCAGATTAACAGGCCTACTGTTGTAGTTTTTTTTTTCTGGAAAACTCAGTGTCGAGTCATGAGATAGTAGTCGCGTCGTTGTTCTAGCACTGTTTTAGTATCAGCGGAATGATTTCAATGACCATAGGTTCAGTTGTGCTTCTAAGAATTGTTCGAATGATTGTACATTTCGTTCATTGAATCCAGTAGTAGGCATATAGAATTGTACTGTTTATGATAGCCATTGGATACATTTCGAAGTGCATACAGAGACCGTGTATGAGTTTACATTCATATAGGCCTGTGCTTTAGGCTTTGGTTTTAGTATAACTGCTTAAAAGAAATTTAATTCTGTCTGCAGTATGAAGTTATACATATTTCCATTCATTGCCTGTGTTTGGCTTTCGTCTCTGAATCACATCGATGCGACGTTCAATACAGGTAAAAAGTTCGAAAATGAAGTCATTATATAATACGAGATCGATTTACTTTCAAATAAATATTTACAGTATTGTTTAATTAATATTGAATATGTAGTTATCCAGCGTAGAATTTGGCCAATGTCTCGGTATATTCAAAAACTACACATAAACTTCACATGTCCATGACTGCCGAGTAAATGTGGGTGTGGGTGTGGGTGGGTGGGTGTGTGGGTGTGTGTGTGTTAATTTAACAACAAATATGAACACTTATTATTATTTTGTGTGTATAGCTTATTTACAACATCGGTGACAATTCGAAGAAAGTAGTCTTGAAAATAATAGTTATTGATACTTGAAACCCCAGTCGAAACTACGAAGCGCCAAAGTATTACAGTGCTCGGAACTGTGTTTCCAAAATCTTTTGCGTTAATCTAATTTATTGATGACTATAGCCGTGCAACAAAACGAAAGCAAACAGGATTGTAGGTAAGCTTACTGTGTTAGTCATGGTGCTTTTCACTCCTATCTATAGTCTTGATAAAGACCATTGAGATACCTACATGATACCAGACGTCTCTCTCTCTCTCTCTCTCTCTCTCTCTCTCTCTCTCTCTCTCTCTCTCTCTCTCTCTCTCTCTCTTTCTTTCTTTCTTTCTTTCTTGAATAGATTAACGTCCCCGGACACATGGCGTATAGGGGATTACTCTCTCTCTCACTCTCCGTTTTTTTTTAGCTGTCTGTACATGCAACAGGCGCTCGTATCTGGATACGATAGCGTCCTCTCCATAGAACGCGTCCATATCCGTACTTTTATTACAAAATATCAGCGAAAATCGCGGGTGATCGCGTATTTCAAATCTGTTTGGTGCGAACTAGAAAATTTATGCCATAAGAATGAGCGAACTAGAAGATTTATCCCAAAAGAAGGCGACTCAATCGATTTAACAGTGATTGATGAAAACGTCAAAAGTAAAAAAATATGCGCAGTTTATTTTCAGACCCGTTCAATTTCCGTAAAATGGTAAAACAAATAAATAAATTAATAAAAATTAAAAAAAATAACAACAACAACAACAATAACAAAACTTCACGTTTATTATTATTAGAATACTGGATGTGGAATGTAGGACGGAGGTATGATGGCAAATATTACAGTTGCCGAGACATATAGGCCATTTAGGCCTATTCACGGGAACTTATTAGTGTTTCGTTTCAATCGCAAAGCGCATCATGTCTGTTAACATCGAGACCAGACAGGCAGGTAGATACGTGTCGCAGAACCAACTTCCGTCAAGTAATCATTATAAACGTGATTTGTGTGTGTGTTAATTTTATACAGAAATATTGAACGGCTCTGATACAAGCGCCTGTGACTTACTCATGTTAGTCCACAAAGACGCAAAAGCCAACACCTGTCCAAAGAGCTTAGTAAGGAAAGAGGGGGACACTTCAATTACGTCATATACAAAAATGCGAGGCGCTCTCACGGATTATTTCCCTTTGCTCGGGCTGGCTATATTTCATCATCTGCTATATGAATGATCTGTGCGTGGTAACTTATTGAGCCTATGCCATTGCAAAAGAACATTTTTATGGCAACGTTTGCAAAAAACAAACTTTTAACCATCATTATTATTAACATTCCGCTACTGCTGTCTTTTTTTTTTTTTTTTTTTTTGGGAGGGGGGGTGGGGGGGGGGGATGTTTACTTATTGACATTTATTAGGTGCTTTTATGCTGCTTATGTGTGTATGTCATAGGTTCGTTTTCTGCCCTGGAATTTATTATTTTTTAATCAACGACAGAAATTTTAAAATTAAAATATGCATGACGGACTGTTTCATTTATCCGAAACTGTGTAAATCCGTAATCGTGAGAGAGAGAGAGAGAGAGAGAGAGAGAGAGAGAGAGGGGGGGGGGGTTGGGGGAAGAGAGAGCTCTGTCATTCAATCAACTAATCACAATAAAGCACAATAACAAAATGTTTCACTAATAGTGTGAATTTAATTTATATCAGGTGTCCACCTACCCCCCAACCCTCTCACCTCCCACATCACTGGCTTAATAACATCAGTCACTTCAGGATCAACGGTTTCTTTTCTCTCACATCTCAGTTACAGATTCTCCAGAAGAAGTGAAATCTTTCTGACGAGGTGACATATTTCTGTTATAATACTGCATTCATGCCGTTACACTTGGATGTATTATTATTATTATTATTATTATTATTATTATTATTATTATTATTATTATTATTATTATTATTATTAGATCTATTATTATTATTATTATTATTATTATTATTATTATTATTATTATTATTATTATTATTATTATTATTATTATTATTATCTGACATCTACTTTTGAAATATAAGCACAAATATAGTCAAACAACCTAGCAATAACGTAAACAGTAAGCGACCTGTTGAACGTAAACTGTCAGCAAGCAAACTGTTTTGGATTTAGCACATAGGTATAACATGAATCATTCAAGCCGTTCTCCGATTGTTTTAACACTAACAGCACTGCAGCGGTCTTAGTTTAGGCCTACATAAACACAAAAAAATGAAGTTTTTCAATTGCAATTTACCTTTCTTTGTCTCTTGGAAATTTGAAAAAGGACTTGCCAACACAACTTTTTTTGTATCTGGCATTACGGCAATTGATAGCTGTGCAAAAGTCACCGCCCTGTTTCAATCGGTCGCCTTTTGACTTTCTGCCACGAGCCATTTTCAGCACGCTGACAAGGGCGCATAACTCGTACATTTCGTCTCGCGGTTCTGTACCAAGTTCCCCCTCTTTCTATCATTAAGCTCTTTGACCTGTCGCTTTATCTCTGCCGTGATTTGACAAAACCGAGTAAGTCCACCTAAGGTCAAAAATGAGTTTTTTGCGCCATCAAACTTGCAAGAGAATGACGCATCTTACCTGTAAAAATCAAATCCGAACTATGTTTAGATTTGGAGATATCATAGAGTAAGTCCTTGTTAAAAAACATTTAAGTGGGGGAATAAACTGATAAAACCAAGCAAGTCCACTGCGCTTTTGTTTCGGCGATACTCTGCCTGATGCTCGAATTGGCATGATGACGTCATCTTCTATAATAACCTGACAAAGAAAAGTAAGTCCTCCCGACCAATGAGAAAGTGCCTTACGATGAAGTGGACCAGTGAGAATCCATGTTATTGCTGCTGTGCAATATTATTTTCCTGTGAAAAAGATGACGAAATTTTAGTCAGCAATGGACGTGTTCGGCTCTTTGAAAAAGAGTTTTCTTCATGTACTTTCCTGCCCACCATGAAGGATCCTGTGGATCTTCCGCCTACGCGGCAACTTCAAGGAGGTGTGGAAACAAACAAACAAACTATCCTATCCTACCCTATCCTGTCCCGTAACCCTGAGGTCGTAGGGGCACCACAGTTGATCGTTTAACCAACATACCTTTCCCTGTCCTCAGCAGCCATGATGGCTTCGCTCAGTGTCAAACCAGCCCATTCTCGAATGTTGTCCTCCCACCTCTTTTTCGGTCTCTCTCTTCTTCTACCTCCTTGCACTGTGCCTTGCAGAATAGTCTTTGCAAAGTCTGATGATCTGGTGACGTGGCCATACCATCGGAGTTTCCGTTTCTTCACCACTGTGAGCAGGTCATCGTGTTGTCCAATGGCTTGTGTGATGGTCTGTCGGACTTCGTCGTTGGTGATGTGTTGGGTATAGGAAATGCCCAGAAGTCTTCTGTAGCACCTCATCTCCCTGCTTTGTATTCATCGTTGTAGATCTGCTGTGAGGGTCCATGCATCGCAAGCATATATAGGAAGATGGAGATGACAAGGGAGCTAGGCAGTCTTACTTTGGAATGTAGACTGATGGTCCTGTCTTTCCAAATGGCTTCAACCTTGTCAGGGCAGCAGTTGTTTGTGCAATCCTGGAGAGGACTTCCTGTCGGGACCCATTGTCTGATACAATGGCTCCTAAATATTTGAAGCTATGCACTGTGTTGGGGGATTGGCCTTGGACTTTGATGTCTGTGTTGATGCCATTGGTGTTGTTGGTCATCATTTTGGTCTTCTCTGCACTTATTTCCATTCCATAAGCTCTGGAGGTGGTGTCAAGCCTCTGTACCAGCTGTTCAAGTTCTTGTTCCTCTCCAGCCAATCCATCAATGTCATCCGCAAAACGAAGATTGGAGATTGCTCTACCCCCGATGCTGACTGTGCCTTCGTTATCTGCAAGGGCATCTGACATGATGCGCTCTAGGAAGATGTTGAAGGGTGTTGGAGAGAGTAGGCATCCTTGACGCACACCGATTGTTGTTCTGAACCAGTTCCCGATGGCGCTGTTGTGGAGAACTGCACTTGTAGCCTTGTCATACAGGTTTTTGATGGCTTCAATAATTTTAGGGCTGATATTGTACACTTTCATTGTTGCCCATTGAGCTGCATGCCAGACTCGGTCAAACGTTTTCTTGAAGTCTATGAACACATGATATAGATGTTGTTGGTGCTGTAGGTATTTCTCACAGATTATTCTGAGGTTGAAAATCTGTTCAGTGGTACTTCGCCCTGCCCTGAATCCTGCTTGTTCTTCAGCTATGATTTGTTCAGCTTGGGGTTTCAACCTGTTGAGTATTATTTTCAGGAGGACCTTGCTGGGATGGCTGATGAGGCTGACGGTGAGGTAATTTTCACACTCCTGAAGGTTACCTTTTTTGGGAAGAGTGATGACAAGCGACTGGGCCCATGGTATAGGCCACTCTCCACTCTGCCAGATCTTGTTACAGATAATAGTGAGGGCATCAATCATCGCTTCTCCTCCTGCTTGTAGCAGTTCCGCGGGTATGTTGTCAACTCCCGCTGACTTCCCTTTCTTTAGCGATAGCACTGCTGCCTCAACTTCTTCCCGGAGAATTGGGAGGATTTGTTCTTCTCTGATCTCGGGACATGCTAGAACTGATGGGTCTCCGTTTTGTGTATGGTTGTAAAGGTCGGAGCAGTACTCTGTCCATCTGTCCAAGACTTCTTGTTCTTCTGTAAGGCATATGCCAGACTTGCTTTGGATCGTGGAGACTTTGGGCTGTTTGACACTTGTCAGCCGCTTTACAGTCTGGTAGGCCTTCTTGCTGTTGTTCTTGTTCAGACTGTTCTCTATTTCCTGGCATTGATCTTCTATCCAGTTCTCCTTTGCTGTGCGCATGCCTTTTCGGAAGTCATTATTGATTTTTCGGTAGATATCAGCTCCCTGTGAGGTGTTCTTTTTCTTTTTTTTTTTATCTTTCTTCGTTTATCACACAGATCCAAAAGTTCAGGTGTGATCCACGTCTTTTTCTTTGGTCGGTGCTTGCCAAGGATCTCAGTGGCGGCATCTATCACAGCTGAGTTGAAGGTGGTGGTCATGGTGTTGACATCTACTTCACCAGCCCCTAAAATGAGCAGTGGTGCAAATTTCCCTCCAATTGTGGCCTGAAATAGTTCTGCCACCTCCGGGTCTTGCAGTTTGTCCAGGTCGAACTTCAGTCTAGTGCACTTTGCTGTATTTACTCTCTTCAAGTGGAGCCGGAAAGACATCATCAAGAGATCGTGGTCACTTCCGATGTCTGCTCCTGGAAAAGTGCGTGTCTTGCCGATGTTGATGCTTGATCTGAAGCGTTTCTTGACCATGATGTATTCTATTTGGTTGTGATGCTCCCCGCTGGGACTGTGCCATGTCCATCGTATGGAGTTTTTGTGGAGACCAAGCTTGTTTGCCAGTACCAGATTGTTGTATCTGGCAAACTCCAAGAATCTCAGACCCTTGTCATTTGTCTCGTTGTTGCAGTGGGGTCGTGTGTCTCCCCAGTTGTGGTGCGCATCTTGGCCAACCTTGGCATTCCAGTCGCCTTGCACTATGACTATGTCCTTTTTCGGCACTTGGTCAAGGACCGCCTGTAGATTTTCATAAAATCCTCCACTTCGCTGTCGTCATAGTCTGATGTTGGGGCATAGGCCTGGATGATGGTGATGTTGAAAGGGGCTGCTCTCAGGGGGATGGTAATGAGTCTACTGGAGACTGGGCGGCAACCCATGACAGTGGCTAGAATGTTCTTGTGGACCACGATTCCAACGCCGTGTTCGTGCCTGTCATCTCTACCGCTGAAATAGAGCTTGTGGCCTTTGTCGGTCGTTGCTTCACCTAGGCCTTTCCAGCGCAGTTCGCTGATGCCTAGAACGTTCCATCGATAGTGGTCCAACTCGTGGGCCAGTTCTTCTAATTTTCCTTCCGCAGTTAGGGTCCTGACATTCCAGGTTCCTATGACGATGTTGTTTCTCGCGCGGATCTTGCTAAATTGTCCATCAGTAGCATACTTAACACCTCCGTTCTGGTGGCCAACGGAAGGCGCGGTCCTTGAGCCGGGCGACGACCGATCCGGTATGGAATTAGTGGATAGTGTCATCATGTAGTGTGTCTTGGGCAAAAAAAGACTTGACGATGCCCAATCCTCTCCAGGCTGTTGGCCACAGCCGAAATCCACGAATACAGTGTGGCTCGCCTTGGCCCTGAGCACGTGGTCGTTGAACCTGTAGTAACGTGAGGTTCCTCGCCCTGGCAGGTGACTTCTGTGTAGAAGACTTTCGCCCAGTGATGCCGTGTGAACATTACCCCTGTTAGTCGCCTCTTACGACACGCCGGGAAACGTTGGGTCTATTCTGTTCAGTGTCCGAACCCACAAACAAACAGCAACAAATATATTACAGACACACAACAAGGGCAATAAAATACAAGACATACACGTGGTGTAAAGGCAGGAAGATCGCTACAATAGGAAACTGAAAGGAAAATAGTTTATATTTTTTAAAATTAAATTGGCTGCATCTAATATTATTTTGAAGGGAGGGAGGAAACCGGAGTACCCGGAGAGAACCCTCGGTGACCCGTAAAGTCTCATAAGAATCACACATTTTTGCCCCGTGCGGAGCTCGAACCCGCGACCATCGGCATTGGACACAGGCGCATACCCACTGCGCTACGGGCTACCCCATAACCATGACTCCTGCATACCAACCGAGGAATATTAAGTGAAGAATGGCTAAAAACAATAATAAACACGCACACACATACATACACTTTAACTGCCGCACCCACATCTTACAAAACCGAACTTATGTAACTCATCTCGTCAGACTTTTTAACAAAGAAACGGCCTATGGGACTTACTTGGTTTGGTGAATTTTGAAAACAAGGATTTACTTAATAATAAACTGACAAAACCAAGCGGATTTGACTTACTTGGTTTTGTGAATTTTTTTAACAAGGATTTAATTCAATAATAAACTGACAAAACCAAGTGGGTGACTTGCTTGGTTTTGTCATGTTCTCAACAAAGACCTATCTCAAGAATAATCTGACAAAACAAAGCAAGTCCACAAATAGTCTTAAAACATCAAATCTATCAAACATTTCTTTAACTTTCAAGGTATGCACTCTTAAATCGAGGAATTGCATTATAATATGCCCTTAAACTTCCAGAAACGATCGCGTAATATAGCGCAACACAAAACGTCGATTTTCTCGAAAGTAGGTTTTGTGGACTTGCTCGGTTTTGTCAGTTCACGGCAGATCTGCTTACGTTTGGAACCAAACCATAGCCACATTATTTATTTTTCAAGTATCTGAACCCTATCTCATTTCCAGTAGCTTTGCCACCATCATCCCATTAATGTTGCAGAGCAAATCACAATCACAAACTGCTCAGTGGAAATGGACCCAGAGTTATGGACTATAACAGGAAGTTGCCACTTTCGCTTTCGAGTACGGTCTACAGGTGATACGCAAATGGATGCCCCATGTACATGGAGCAGAATCAACGCTGCAGAGGTATGCTATGTGGGCTATGCTTTGCTGTCATACTAAATCAAGATAATGGCTGAAAATGGGTGTAATGGTGTAAAATAGTGTTCATTATTTTCTACAGTGGAGAACTTTTATAGTAAACTAGTCTATAATTTTTTTTCATTTCCAGACTTATCTGTAAATACCTTGACATGGTTGTGGTATCAGAACGAGCCAAATGTCGGTCTGTCGGTCCATTGGGCGCTATATTTCAAGAAACATTGAAAGGATTTTGACCAAAGTTCATTCCATGGACCATTACCTAGGTTACTGGCCTGCCTTCCGTGACTTCATATTTGCTCTATCGCCAAAGAGTAATTTTGTTTCTCAACACGTTTTGCTTAATACGTTAAGAACGACTTAAACGATTTAGTTGAGTTTGGTATACAGGTACTTCAAACCATGGGCCATTCTTCTGTAGCAGTCTGGCTGTCAGTCAGTCGGTCCGTCGCTCACAATTTCCCGTTTCTGGGGTTCCAAACACAATTTCTGCTTTATCGAGAACAAATGAAGAGACATTTATCAGTTTTACTTTACGGGTACTTTAACTACTACTAAGCATGTTAGATCATTGGTATTTGTACTGTCTCCAAGGTCAAGGTCATCGTGCTTTATCATTTTTTGCATGCAGATTGTTCAGAGTGTGGCCTGTCATTCCATGTTTTCCCTTTGTTTTGTTAGGATAATGTTGAGTCATAACACCACCACTCAAAACAAACAAACAAACAAACAAACAAACAAACAAACAAAAACACAAATTAACACTTTTAAAAATGCTATTTATTTTCGGCTATAAAATAAATTTAAATGGAAGCCTTTGTAAAGGACCAAAAGAAGCGCAAAAACAATCTCCACGTAAGACTATTGAAGTCATAACACCACCACTCAAACAAACAACAACCAAAAAAAATAAACAAAAAAAAAAAAAAGCAAAAACAAAGAAAAATTAACACACAAATTAACACTTTTAAAAATGCTTTTTTTTTTCGGCTATAACATAGATTTAAATGGTTTGCCATCTTGTTTCTTATTTATTTTATACTTGGTACAATGGCCCACGAACTACAACATCAAACTTAGGCCGCGTGAACATATACCACTCAGTATTAGTCTACATATTATTTATGTCTATCAATAGTCTTACGTGGAGATTGTTTTTGCGCTTCTTTCGGTCCTTGACAAAGGCTTCCCTCCAGACGTATGCAGGAGAGATACACATCGTCGAAGAAGACGAGAACGGAGAGCAAGGTTACGCCCTGGGAACCTGTTCCTTCATTTCCGATCTTCCCACTCATGGAATAAATGGCAGAAACGTCTTCATCGTGCTCGTAGGATCTGAAAAAATTACGCTGGATCAAGACATTGTCATTGGTAAGCCTCCACAGATTGACTGTAGACCTAAATGTTTGGTGGTTGTTGTTGTCATATATGTGATGGTGGCGGCAGCGATGGTGTTGGTGGTGGTTGCTGTTATTGATGATGATGATGATCATCATCATGATCATCATCATCATGATGATGATGATGATGATGATGATCATGATGATGATGATCATGAACATGATATTGAAGGTGGTGGTGGTGTCCTGTAGCCTAGGGATTTCTTGTTTGTGTTACCCGTGCGCACACTTGAGAGTCTGAGACGACACTGAAATATTGAGCATAGACTGCATTGGGGTTGATTTTGAGAAATGAGCTCTTTATTATACACGCAGTTTTTCCCACAACTTCTTCCCTTGACCTCCTTCTAGTTCTCCTCCTCTGTGTAATTGTTGTCGTTTGCATGGTGGTGCTGGGGCGCTTTGGGAGGTAAATCAGTTACACCCATTGCAACAACTTTGTGTTTGAGATTCGATCCTGACTTCGACCAGCGCCTTACGTATGATTTGAACTGGTATGTGCGCTACTTTAGAGCTGTTATTTTACTTTAGTTACCGCAATAACTATTTCTTTCCGGTCCCCGCAGAAAATCCGCGCGAACCGGTAGTCCAGTGTTCGCAGCATACGGTGTTCGAGGGTCAGACAGTGGACTGTGAATGCCGACCACACTCGTCTATCCCGGGGATGCCTCCTGCCTTGGTCAGCTGGGATGGCCAGAGTCCAGAGGAGCATCTATTGGTCAACGTCAGCAGGGACCATTTGGATGACGTGTACGAATGTAACCTACGGTGGGGGAACCCTAACAAACCTCTCACCATCAGTGTCAAACATACCCTAAACATTGCCTGTAAGTAATCCAGTGTAATACAATACAATGCAACGCAACGCAAAATAACACAACACAACACAGCTGTCTTTTTAAACAACACAGAAAGTAGTCTTCTGCATGCTGTTTATCTTTTCTATTCACTTACATTGTTACAAGTTGTTTGGCAGTTACAGAGCGATCTGTTTTACCTGAATAGCAATCTCTCCCTCCCACCCCCCTTCTTCCCCTCACCAGCCCACTGGGCTTGAGGCTGGTTGAAAGAGGTTTCTGCTGCATGTATTGTATGGCTTTATGTGGTTTTTTTTTTTTAAAGAAGTATTGTTAAACAGATTGAACATCAATTGGATCCAATTGATACTAATGTAGAGCACATGTAATCTGTAATTGTCAGAAAGAATAATCGCATGAGGAATTTAAATCCATAAATCGCATTTGGGTTTCATTGCAGATGGACCAGACGACGTAAAGGTCATGGAAACCGAAGGTCATGATCAAACAGACGAGAAGACCTTTTCATTGGTGTGTGTAGCAAAAAATGTACATCCGTCAGCCTTGTTTAAATGGCATGGAGTAGAATGCGTTGCTGTGCAAACAAAGAAAACAGAGCACGGTATAGAAAACGTCTGCACGTTATTGTTAAACAAAGATGACAGCCACACGGAAGCGACATGTGAAGCGATGAACTCTGCCTTCCCGGAATTAGCCAGTAAAAACGCTTCATTCGATATCATCCACTCCTTGGGTAAGAAATGGTTTTGTAGCTTGAAGTACAATATCATTGTACGAGTGGGACGGGAATGTTTCCTACACGTAGGCTACTTTGAGAGGAAAATATAACAGCTCAGGGATGTTGTCTGCTGACATTGAAAGTTGTGTTCAGAGAAAAAAACAATCTTATTGTGCCGGGCTGGGTCGCAGGTTAATGAATTGCTCTTAAAATAGCGTTTTACCAACTAAAAGATCTGTCTTAAGGTTCTGGCCTACAATATCTAACTCAAAGCGCCAACTTGTTGCTTGATGCGCACTGTATAACGCCACAGACAGCTAAGACGATCCTTGTGGATGTGTTTGTGTATCTGGCACTTGCCCGTTTAGGACATGAGCGTCACGATCTTTAAAGTCAGCGCGATGGGATACATGCGTGCACAAACTAGACCTATTTGCCTACTTTCGTCCAAAGGAGTAGGTCAACCATTCACATTGTTGTCTTAACCCCCCCACCAAGGATGTTTATTTATTTTTGTGTGTGTGACATGGACTTTACTTGGGAAATTGCATTGTTACCATATTAAAATAGGTTTTACTGGGGGTGCATTGTTACCATATTAAAATAGGTTTTACTGGGGGTAATCGTTGTTCCCATTTTCAAAAAAAAGCAATATTAATAATTATTATAGCGACCTACCTAAGAACATAAAGTATTTTCCTGCTAACTTTGCTAACGATCAGAACCAAACTGTGGATTTATATTCAGTTCATTTCAGACAGAAATACAGAGACAGCATTCAAACAAATACAGAATTTTATATATATTTGGAGTAAAACATTACGTTTTTATCCAAAGATTCGTTGAGCTATTTCACTTTTCTCTCGTTTTTATTTGCCTATATTATTAGATAAAGGCAGAGAATTAACTGCGATTTGAAAATTTGATCTACCTATCTACGTAAGTTGCCTACTTCTGCTGTGAACAGTAAAAATTCGTTTGCATTTTTGCGTTTTGCGGTTCCGGTGTTCCAGTAGATGACAGTGAGCCACCTTGTGATTTTATGTTCCAGAAACACCACGGATCACCTTCACCTATGTGATGGCTTCCATTATGGTGGCGACTGCCTTGGCCCTCATTCTTTGGCCTGCGCTGATGAATTCCGAGAAAGACATTGGTGACCTTCTGATGCGAATTTCAGTGATCGCCGTCTGCCTCATTGTGTTTCCTTATGCCTTCGCTTTAGCCTGGAGCGTTGTTTCGTGGCTCATTTACTTCATCGGGTACCTCTTCAGCTTCACCTACGTGGTGGCTTCCATTGTTGTGGCGACTGCCTTGGCCCTCATTCTTTGGCCTGAGCTGATGAATTCCGAGAAAGACATTGGTGACCTTCTGATGCGAATTTCAGTGATCGCCGTCTGTCTAATTGTGTTTCCTTATGCCTTCGCTTTAGCCTGGAGTGTTGTTTGGTGGATGATTTGCTTCGTTGGTTACCTGCTCTACTTGGCATTCTACGGCCTTTGGATGTGCGTGTATTCTGTGTTGTATGCGGGATGGTGCATCGTGGCCTATATTTTCACCAATTTATTGATTGCTCTGCTGATTGTGTTGGTAACAGCGGTGGTGGTGGTGGTGGTGGTGGTGGTAGCGGAGTGTGAAGAGAGGTCCAAAAAAGAAAAGACCAGAACCGATGACCAGATCGAAAAAGGACTGTTGGGAACTGTCGAGGTAGTTGGTTTCATCGCTGCTGTGATTGGATTCTTGTGCATTCTGAAAGGTGGGTGTAAACACCTTCAGATAATATAGTAGTAATAAAAAAGAAACACGCATCGCAAGGACTTTCAAGATCCTGAGGGTCATGAGTGGTAGATGGCTAAAGAACAGGAAATGAAAACAAACAATGCCTACTCCCAACTATTTTACACCGCACTAACTCTCTCTTTCTGAAAATAAAAGAAAGAAACACACACGAGCACACGCACACATGCACGCCCGCGCACACACACACAAAACACACACAAACAACAACACTTATCACTATCTTAACATTTCCTTTTCGGGGTTCCAGATTTGCGTGTTGAGCTTGTTTTTACAGGGAATCGCCCTTTTTAAAAGAGTATTATTATTATTATTATTATTATTATTATTATTATTATTATTATTATTATTATTATTATTATTATTATTATCATCATCATCATCATCGTCGTCGTCGTCATCGTCATGGTCATCGTCGTCGTTGTTGTTGTATATGGTCATTTAACTCCGTGATAGGGTGTACTGTGTTTTCAGGCAAACAAGAAGAGGAAGGGAAGACAAACAAACGGCAACCAGTTAAACAGTCTGACCATAGACCTGCTTTAGAAGCTGCGAGTGCAGTGTCTAGTTCTAGTCCTCCTCCCTACTGGCAGGTAGGGTTCGATCGTGCGTGCGTGTGTGTGGAGGGTGGGGCTTGGGAGCTTATGAAGGTGGGGAGGGGTTAGGGAGGAGTGAGAAGCAAACGATTGTGTTGACGCTTGTTTATCTTCATTTGCATCGCTAGATCTATAAGACAGACGTAACGCCATGATTACCGTCGTGTGGTTGAAAACTAAACTTGTGTACAATGCGAACAGGGCTGTTCTATGCAGAAACATTTGTGAGAAGAGAGAGGGGTAAGGGAGCGAGATGTGGTGTTTCCATGAATGTAACATACGGCCGACGGTTTAAGTATTTGCTTTGTGAATTGCAGGTATGTAAGTGAAGAGATGGGCGACTATCTACAAACAGTATAAAGGCAAATAATAAATACATTATTGGCGCTGCTAGATCATGTTTGTATGGTTTCGAATAAAGTGGAAGTTGCTCACAGCGCGTATTAGGAATACATTTGATAGTCTGTGATGTCTTTGTGCCTAAATTATATTTTGCTTTACCTCATCGCTGGTGCAAAGCATTGTGCTTTCCAAAGTTCTGAATGAAGACTAACTTCCTGACGAGTAAGCCTTGTCTGTCTGTGATCCTGTGTATTATCTATTTCAGTCGTACAAAGAGTACCAAAGGAGGGGTCATGCCATCTATGAAGAACCCTCCTTTCCACAGCTGATCCGCCTGAGTGAGTCTGACGCTGAGGCTTTAGCCGTGTCTCTGCTTCTGAACAAAACCTGGCAGGCTGCTCGCGCAGGAATCGGCAAAGACGCTAAAAACCTCAATCATCGCTGTCTTCTGGTAATCCATTGCACAGAAGCAGGGTTTTGCCAAATCTTGCCCTCTTGCCAACTCTCAGGAATAAAATTCGGTCAGAATTGGCGCACCTATCAACCACAAATAATTGCTCAAAATTTACACACGGAAGATCCCTAGCATCCCGTTTGTTGTGGCGTTACTAAAACGGTTAATTGTTGATCATAGTCACACGACACCGGAGCGTATAGGCGACTACTGGTCACATTATTCCGATACCAGCGAACCAGTTCATGGTAAGCTTGGTATTTTTATATAACCTTTATTCTTCGTTTGATTCCATTGGTGGCCAGTTGTCCTGATTTGGCTAGGAAGAGTCCGCTGGACCTAAAGCAATAACCATGTAATGTAATGTAATTGGTGGCCAGATTGGCGATCCCACCCACAGATGCATTCCAACAGTATAGGCTGAAATTTGCACCCTTATCAAGCCCAGTATTCAATTATTTTGCTAAATTGGCATGGCACCGCATTGGGATTTAGCTTAAATTCATACACAGCATTCCAATTTAGGCAAAATTTGCATATTTACCGATTATTTAAAAAAAACTGTATGATGACTGCATGATTTGGTAAGATTTCTTGTATAAGCTTTACAATTATGACATGCAGATCGTCGTCGTTTTTTCTCTGTAGAGGTTTTCCGCGTACATCATTGAATGAATGAATCCACACACTATAGTCTTTGTGTGGTGGAATTATGTTGAGCCCTTGCATATAGCCTGTTATAATGATCAATGTTTTGAGATATTTTCTTTGTTGTGCAGTGTAGTAAAGTGTTTCTTTTCTTTTACATAGGTAGAGAGTGTAGATCGCATTGAGAACCTGACAGTGTGGGACAAATACAGCCACAAGAGAAACAAGATGGCAAAGCCACACAGACGTGCGCTGCCAGTCCAGAATCTCCCAGGATCAAGTGGGCCAGTGCTTACAATGACATCTAACAATAGTCATGCAGACACGCTCTTGCGTGACTTACACCCTGAGGTAAATTATAGATTATAAATATTTTCAGTATAAAATTATAGTGAAAACAGCACATTTGGAAGTTCTGTTTTAGAAAGAACCAAGGAGAAAGACAGCGGCAGTGGGAATTTAAAACACTAAATTTCCAGACAGGGGGGCTATTCACACTTTTCTGCTATCCTATGCACCAACGGGAATCCCCTCAATGAAACATACTTCCGGTTTCTTTCTCCGCGTGTTTTAGTGAGTTATTTCCAAATATTCAAGAATAATAACATGTGTCACTGGCCACCAGTATCGTACCCTCACATATTTTTTTTTTTTTGCTGCAGTTTATTATCCCTTTCTATCGCCAGTGGCGCGCCTAAAACCCTACCTACCTAACATTATTTGTGAATTTTTGAAAAATATTCGGAAAAACATAACGCCCAGATGCTGGCTCGAACCCACACCTGTCAGGCGCCATTGGTTTCTGGCTTGTGGACAAGGCAAGTTAGTCCCGCCTTAGCCCACTTGGCCACAACGCTCGCCTAACATAGTCAACTACTTCGTGTTTTGTGAAGGTTGCGACGGTGAAGCTATGGAAAACTACAAGAGTCTTCAGGCCCTGTTTCACTTTCTGTCGATGATTTACGCACCTCCGAAGTCGCCACAAATACAGGCCTCTACGATTGTTTTTTGCATCCTTTCACTGAGCATGTTCTTCCTCCACCGTTTTTATACTTATTCCACTCGTTTTCTGGTTCTAACAATCGTCGTTCTCGGCAATTTGCCATATTTAAAAGTCACGCATCAAGCTTTGATAAAAGCAAAACAAACCAGACCGGAACTTGGTTTCATTCTAACCTCGTTTAAAGTTATAATGGCGATACCCACGAGTTTTAATGAGAGGTGCCGGAAAGTTGTGAATTATTTAAACAGAAACCCCCGGCACCCCCACGTGACTTGAGTGAAATCTTGATTTTGACTAGCGTCTTGAGTAGTTCTTTAAACTGGTAAGTGCGCTATATGAAAACCATTTATATGTTTTTGTTGGGTTTTTTTTTACCTGTAGGTGAACGAGTGCTACTTGTTCCATGGGACCAAGGAGGACACGCTGTTCGAGATAACGCGTGACGGCCTAGACAACCGCTACGCGGGCAACGGCATGTTGGGCAGAGGACTTTATTTCGCCGAGTCCTCCACCAAGTCTGACCAGTACACAGGTACAGGCATCGTGACTGTGCTCAGTCTAGCGTAGCATATGAGCAGGCATTGTGAGCTCCGAGAGAGGTGAAAGGTTTCATAGGGGGCGCAGAAATGGACATAACTTCTGAAGTATCAATTAAGATGACTAGCATGGAACTCTTCATTTATATTTCATTCCTGCATATTTTTAGTTCGGCTTCGCTAACTCTATGGTTACACTAAGCTTTGCGTTTACAAACTATAGGTAATTAAGCTTAGAACTGTGCTTTTACAACGCTCCATCACCCTTATCAACTTGCTTATATTTGTGCTAGTTTACAACCCAATTTTGCGATTTAACAAATTGTAATCCAGGCCTGTGTCTTTTCCCATCTTGCAGGTCGTAATGTAAATAACTTTCTTTCTCTCAGATGGCAAGTACATGAGGTCGGACGGAAGTCACGTGATGCTGCTGGTACGGGTGCTGCTGGGTAATGCTTACGTTAACAAAGCAGGAAACCCGCCCAATTTCATTCGCCCACCATGCAGCAGCTGTCTGCAATTGCGCTGCCAGTGCGTGCCAACCACACATTTTGATTGCGTCATCGATGACGCTGGCAGGCTGTTCCGAGAGTTCGTGCTCTATGATTCCAGCCAATGCTACCCTGAGTACATCATCAGGTACCGGAGACTCAGCGATCGGGAGGTCGAACAACAGAGGAAGAACAGGAGCGGTGGAGGTGCTGCTGGTTCCAACAGCAATGCTAATAACTGCTGTATCTCTTAGCAGAATAAGAAAAATATCTTCATGTACATAAATGACATGGTGTAAACAAAGGTTTTATTCAAAGAAAAACACATCATTACAAACATTGATTTACATGATAGGCAACAAGCGAGCTTATATAAGCCCACCCTGTATAACAAAATTCTACATAATAATTAAGTGACAGGCAATTGATAGTTTTTATGTAATCGTTCTTATATAGCGCTTTTTCAGCTCAAGAGCTGCTCAAGGCGCTGGCAAATACAGGATCTAACTCAAACCGCCCGAGGCGCCAACTTGCAGCCTTTGGGCGCACCGTAATAACGCCCCAGACAACTGAGCACAATCCTGGACAGCCAGGGATGGAGGAGAAGGACCTAGGTGCATGCTGGGTGTGTTCTTGTCACCGGCACTCACCCGTCTAGGACATGAGCGTCAGGATCTTTATAGTCCGTTATGATGGAATGTATGCGACACAGACTAGACCTCGGTTTATACTCTCATCCGAAGGAGTAGGAAACGGGAGTAAAGTGTCTTTCCCAAGGAAACAACACAATGCCCCGGCCTGGGCTCGAACCCGGGACGTTCAGATCCGCAAGCCAAAACTCTACCATTAGGCCACCATTCCTCCCAGTTGCATATAACTAAAGAATAATACAACAATTAAAAAAAATTAATAATAATAATAATAAGGTTTAGTAAATAATTACGCGGAATGTGCAGAATAAAATTTAAAAAAAAAATGAAAACGATGAATCAAATATTTAGCTAGAAATTAAATGCGTAGATAAATAAGAAATGGACATTTTTAAACCAATAATTTCACCACTGTAAGCAGGTCATGAATATATTGTGCATTCCATTTTGTCTTCTTCTGTGAACGATGCTGTACACTTTTCTTTCCATATTGAACAAATGTAAACCTTAAAACGGGTGTTTGACATTTCAGAGTTTTGTCTTATGATGCCTATGGAGCAGTCTTTTTTGTGCCGTTCATTGTTTTTTAATGTCTGTAATTCCCCCTTCCCCCTTTCTTCCCCCCTACTTTTGTCTAAAATGCCCCCTGGGCTATGAGCCTTGTTTCATGTTTGGAATTATACATGTGGCTTTGCTAATAAAAGGACAAAGTTCCAATGCAAAGCGCTGACAGGATTTTCCTATTGCATTTAGAGAAAGTGACTATTGAAGATCTCCGCCACGCCAAGCGTTTCAAAGTGGAGTTGATTACCAATTGCCAACGTAACAGACGCTCAAGTTAGTCATAGAGCCAATAACTTTTTTTTTTTAAACGTAGTAACATAAATTAATATGATTCACATAAAGAGACAAATAATCACGCATCAGCCAATAATATTTAAGTCTTTATGTAAAGACAAGGGCAAAGGCGCGAAACTTGAACGTTTAATGAGAATTATAAAGTGCTGCAAACTTGTCCAATGCATGAACTACTTTGTTATGGCGCATTCTTTGGAATATGTTGTGTGAATTGGTATTTGAAGAGCTTTGGTACATTTATGGTTTAGGCACATTTTCCGTTTATTTATTTTATTTTATTTTATGAAATCAGTACATAAATGTTATCGGCAACATGGCTTGGAATATGACATATGTCCAACGAGGTCTATTTAATGGTTCACGCGCCTTCGGCTCCTGGAAACATGTAATATATCTCGTTGGACATAGACTGTCATATTCCGATAAACAATGCTATAAAGTATCACACTCATGGCAGCGATATAGGTCTACACACCTTTTTATCTTCCAGCAGTTGGGACAGATGAGGATGAGGGATGATATGATGACGGTTGATTTATTGCGAAGATGGATAAGGATGATGTATGTTTGATGAATGGCGATGGCAGACGCAAACCTTTTTCTTAATGCAGGAATAAACAAACATATCATAGTCGTTGATGTCGACTTTTTGTACATAATGGTGGTGGTGTGTGTGGGTGTGTGTGTGTGTGGGTGTGTGTACCCACAAAAGCGCAAAAATGGGTAGCAGACCTTGTCTTTCTTAGTAACAAATGACAAATGGGTTCATTTGCTTGGAACCCACTTTTATTTTCCAGGACCCCACTTTTTCTACTTTTTTTTTCTTTTATATAAGTGCGCGGGAGTGCTCTTTTAGTGCATGGGAGTGCAGTTGTAGTGCATGAGAGTGTTTTAAGTACACAGGAGTGCTCTATCCGGGACGGAGAAAATACAGTCAATTTTGGGAGAAACTTTGAAGAAAATTCGACCTATTTCGTCGCCTATAGGAGACGAACTAGGTCAACTTTTTAGACGGAAAGAGCCAATTTTGCATTAGATTCTTACATTTTTAGAAGAAGTTTGCGTTCTTTCCGTCAAAAAATCACTTTCCGATTTCTACATTCTTAAATAAACCCAGTTGTGATGTATTGCAAGTATGGGTGTGTGTGTGTGTGTGTTGGATCATCAAAATTAGTAGGCTACATAACACACTAACACAACAATGCACGCACACACGTACAAGCACAAACATTGAAGGAGACTACAGATGAGGCATGTAGTTTGTTATAAAACGAAAAAGGATACCATGACCAAAGTGAACACATACACACACCACATAGTGCGTTGAAGGAGACAACAGACGTGACTTGTAGTTTACTGTAAAACAGGAGAACCATAACAAGAGAAGAGAGAGAAAATACATCACATGAAAAGGCTGCTTCCTTGTTCAGTTCACTATTTTTTTTGTTTACGTAAATCATGCAGGAACAGTTGTAATCGCAAATGATTCCATTAAAACTTATGGGAAGGGAGAGGGGTGGGGGGAGGGGGAGGGAAATCGTCCCCTTCTAACTACATTGATTTCTTATTTAAAAACAAAAAGCGTACCCTCACGCCTCAGTAGGCTCATCAGTTTGTATTATCATGTACATCAGATCTCTCTCGGGTGTTGATTGGCGCTTCAGGCATCGAAAATGCTAATTATTACAACAGATGCTCCATTCCTTAGCTCTTGCTTCACTATGGGTACAGTTCTAGTTTAACATTACTCCTGTTACCGCCAAATACAAGGCAGAAGAGAATGAGCTAGAGCAGCAATCTGCGTTGAAGAGATGGCCGAAGCGGGAGGGGGGGGGGGGGAGGGGTGTGCGGAAAGGCAACGTAAAAGAAGAAGAAAAAGAATAATAATAAGAAGAAGAAGAACAACAACTACAACAACAGAATAACAACAAAGCAAAACGATTGTCGTAGTACTTTATACCGTTACGGATTTGCAAATGTACTTATTCTTGGAAAACTTATTTTTATCACAGAAAATGCTCGGAATGTGCATACAATTTAGTACAGTATAACATGTTTTGTACAAAATAAATTACATGACCTCAGAACAATGACAGTCTTTGCGCAAATTGACAAATTTTGTCTGTCTGCCTGCCTGTCCGTCTGTCTCTCGCACAATTACACCTACGCATTCAGTCACACAAATACGCGCGTACGCAGAATCATTTCCGCCGGAACTTGTGTCAAAACAGGATACAACAATACTCCCTTTTAACATTGTTATAAGAGTATTGTCAAAACATTTTGAATAGTCTACAACAGTAGCAACTAACATTCAGTCTAGTTAGTCACACGAAACATTAGTCATCCATTCCCTACTAGGTTTCATTCTTGTTTGTTTTAATGTAAGGATACACACATACTAGCTTGACACTGTAAGCTCCCTCCACCTCAATCTTCCCCCGTTGGGGTGCCGGGGGTTTCAGTATAAATAGTAGCCCCACTTTCTGGAAATTTAGTGCTTTAAATTCCCACTGTCGCTGTCTTTCTCATTTGCTCTTTCTCATTCCTGCTCTGTTCTATCAATCTGCTATACTATCGTCTTCTTCGCTAGACCAGTCCCCTACCTTATTTCTTGAAAACTCTTCAGGGACAAGACTCCTTGTTTGTGTATGAGGTCTGTTGGATCAGCTTGGGAATATTGGACGCTTTCTGCCAGGTGGTCACTAGGGCTTCCTATGATGTTATTATTTAGCAATGTAGGCATTTTATATGTATGTGTTTTGTTGATAATTTATAATGATGTTTGTATTCTATTTTGTTTTTGTAAACGGGGGTTCGATAAGTTGGGTGAAGCCTCAGCCGTCCCCTGCGTGGGATGTATTTATTGTAAAGTGACTGGCTGGTGGAGAGCTTTCGGTTTTACCACTAGGGTTGTTTCAGCAGAGATTTTATGCGGATCGGGGGTTGTCCGGTCCTGATTTGGCTCGGAAGAGTCCGCTGTACCTAAAGAAATAATAATGCAATGTAATGTCCACCTCAATCCCCTCCCCACTCCGTAGGAGTGCCGGGGTTTTGTGTGTCTAAAAAAACCTTTTGTGGAAATGTAGTGCTTTAAATTACCACTGTTTTCTTGTTATCCTCATTTTTTCTTTCTCTTTCCTAATCTGTTCTATCACTCTACTATCTTCTTCGCTAGACCAGTCACCTACCCTTTTTCTTGAAAACTCTCCCAAAATTCATCATTTGTGTATAGGAGTCAGCTTGGGGCTATTGGACGCTTTCTGCCAAATGATCACTAAGGCTTTCTACGGTATTATTATTTAGCAATGTTGACATTTTTTAGGTATGTGTTTTGTTAATATTTTATAATGATGTTTATATTCTGTTTTGTTTTTGTAAACGGGCGTTCAATAAATTAGAGTAAAGCATCAGCGTCCCCTGCATTGAATGTCTTTATTGTAAAGTGGCAGGCTGGTGGAGTGTCTTCAGTGTTACTGTTAGAGTTGTTTCGGGCAGATCTTTTATACGGATCAGGGGTGAGTCTTCTTTTAACCAAGCTGTGGCCCTGATTCATCTCTTTGCAGTCCGCTGGACCCTATAAGCAATGAATAACTAACAGTAAGCCTTACAAAGCCTCAAATCCCCCAAACACATACTGTATGCTATATTAAAATGATAAATCATTGTATATCACTTCAAGTAAATAGGATGTATGACATTTGCAGCATGCAGGATAAATACTAGTAAGTTTTCAGAAAATATTGAATTCTAATAAGAATTAAACAAAATAAATATAAAAGTTTTGCTTCAGTAAAACAAAGCCACTGAACGTTTCTGGAATAAAAACAATTTTGCTATAGCAATGGAAAAGTACTTAAAAAGAAAAATTGAGATGAAAGCTGAGGTAGATACTATAAAATAAAAATAAAAAGTGTTCTGTTATCTGATTATCCAGTTAAAAAAACAGAATTCACGGCTTGGCATAGAAAGATAACGAATTTGAACAACAGACTGGCTTGAAGGGATAGAAACATTAATTCTCATCTTTTTAATTTCGCGAAATTAATAAGGTTTAATGTATTTTAACTATTTTTCATGCATAATCTTTGAAGATTCAATTTCTATCAATCAAATTGCACAACGCGAGCCAAAGGACGGCAAAGTGTGACAACCAAGGAATATTTTTCCACTGCAAGAAATAACAAATTACAGTATGGTTATTACCTCCCTTGTTATAGATTCTGGGTAATCAAGAAGTAAATTACTATTTACGTGACTACCGACATGGTCAATAAAAATTTCACTTGACGGACGGGACGAGATTCCACAATAAGACCTTCCGCTTCCTTTCTTGGTTTTTCTTTGTTTTTGATTCCAACTGGGATCAGCATCCATTCCAGCTGAGAGACCAACATATCAAATGTGTTCCACTCACAAATTTTACAACCCTGAGATTCATTGCCGTCCGGATCATCAACGAATGAGTTACACTGGCACGTTCACAACACAATAATACTTTTCGATATCCATTCATCAGCTTTCGCGGTAAGACTTGTTCTTGAGTCCGAATTTCTGCAACAATTTTCGGACTAGTCCTTTTTTGCTTCTTTTGACAGAAGATTTGTGTCGTAGCGCCGCTTTGGTGGCAGCTCGGAACACTTCTGTAACTCCCTGGTCTAGAAGAGCTGAAGTTTCCCAGTAACCCAGAAGGTCTAGCTCTACCGCCATCTTTTTGGCTGTGGATTCTTTGATAGGACCTGCATTACAACAAAACAAAGGGGAGTTCAATACCATGATCATAAATGTCTGCCTATATACCGGTTTGTCTAACATAAATCTAACAGATAAAAGTTTTAATCGAATTAAATCTAAACAATTTCAACGAACTGAAATGACCAACTATGACAATGCTTTATATGAAAATATAAATCAAACTTGTCCTCGCTAAGCATCATAAAGATATCTTAAAATAAATAAGTACAGGGATGTCGTTTGGGTCGGATCTTCGGCTTTTAGCCGAAATTTTTATAAAAAAGCCGATAAACTGTCCGTCATGTCGGCTCGCCGAACCGAAGTTTTCACGGGTGAATCGGCTCAATTTTGTCCATTTTTGCGATATTCCTGTGCTGTACGCTTGCAGTTTAGGTGAGGATTCGATAATTACTAAGGTTAAACCCAGAAACTCTGACAGTATTGTGGTCTGTCAAGGGACAGTCTAAACTTTTTATTGTTTTTGTGTGTCTAAAATTTAAGAAAATAAAATTTCTTTTCAATGTTCTTATTCTACTCTTAAAATCATGTTTTATTACAAAGATATACATCCACAGAACACCTTTAATATATGGAGGGGAGGGTGCACGTTAACGTAGTGAATCTAAAAATTTAAAAAAAAACAAAAACAAAAAAAAACCATGTGAGACTGCTTTGGAAGAGAGCCGAAACTTTCTGTAAAAAGCCGAAAGTTTCACGGCTGTTTCGGCCAAATCGCCGAAGAAAAAATTTCCTTGCAACATCCCTGAAGTATAATAAAATACAATAAAATATAATAATGTCAAATAAAACGCACAATAACAGAAAAGAAACCAAAATAAAATCCAATCAAAGGAAACATAAAAATAATAATATAAATCAATAAATACGAATAGCAGCAGCTGAAGACTGACCTTGCTTGATAAGCCTAGCGCTGGGCTGAAGAAAGCTGGGACAGGAACACTCGTCTCCACAGTCTGAGAAATCTTGACTGGAGATACTGCTCTGATCACCACAATCCATCTCTCCTTGCACTCGTAGGTCTGCCTTGGTGCCCACTAGCAAGATTGGGGTATCCCTGTAACACAAAGCAAGGAGGTAAATCTACGATAATGCTTGAATTCAAACATAGCCTGCCTGAGAGTTGCCCAGGCAGAGTGCTACGTAACTTGGCGGAAAGTCTTGGCAACCCTAACTTCGCGGTCTTGAAAGGTTGTTTATAAAGAGCAAAAGATGGCAGCCAGAGTGGTGGGCTTTCAAACAGTGAATGGCGATGTGTTCAATGGTAAAATAGCAAGGGAAGATTTTTGTCAGATACAGTCTTATAAGATTTACGTATTTGTTATTTGATATAATAATTATGTTTATGTGCAATCCCTATGCATTAGTATTTATATAGTATTGTTATGTCGTCAGTGTGATTGACAGTAACATTCACTTTCAGCCGACTTCACTTTGAGTGGCTTTTGCGCAGGCAACATGTGGTGCACCATTTTGAAAACGTTTGCATGTGAGCTCAAAGTTGCCCAGAAGCAAAAATAGTTTGTGCGGAGCAGTCGCAAACATTTTGTGGCGCTTCTATTCTAGGCAACTCGGGGCAGATCATACAGAGTTGAAGTAAAATCTGATCTTGTAGGTACAAGCCTGTAGCAAGTCCTTCTTCTTCTTCTTCTTCTTCTTCTTCTTCTTCTTCTTCTTCTTCTTTTGGGGGCTGCCACCCTCAGCTTATTGAGGACTCTGCAGCCAAATGCTGGGTATATTCTTGTTACCGGCACTCACCCGTCTAGGACATGAGCGTCAGGATCTTTAAAGTCCGTTATGATGGAGTGCATGCGACACAGACTAGACCTCGGTTTATACTCTCATCCGAAGGAGTAGGAAACGGGAGTAAAGTGTCTTTCCCAAGGACACAGCACAATGGCCCGGACGGGGCCTGAACCCGGGACCTTCAGGTCCACAAGCCGAAGCACTACCATTAGACCACCGTGCCTCCCTAAGTCCTTGTAGAAGAGCGTAAAATCTCCATATAAAACACTTCCAGCGCCCATAAAAGTCAGTCAGCAAATTATAGATTATCCCACGGCACATAGGGGCTATTGTATGAACTTTGTATTCGAGGCTAGTAAAATAGAAAGTAATTTCATCGTCTTTTCGCACCTCCGCTAAAGTGGCTCATGCAGTAATGGGACATAACCCCTTCAAGACTCAAGATGCTTCCCCCCCCCCTCCACCTCCTTCCGATGTTCTCTTTCAATCTTTGCTTTATCCAGACAATCATGCACTGACCTGCCGCAATAGTAACGAATTTCTGGCACCCAATTGAGGCGAACGCTTTCCAGGCTGTCATGGTTGTCTAGCGAGAAGCAGACGACAACCACGTCTGTATCAGGGTAGGCATAAGGTCTCAGTCTGTCGTAGTCTTCTTGACCAGCAGTATCCGTCAGCATCAGTTCAACCTGCAGAAGCAGTAGTATTAACCTTAGTTGTTGTTTTTTTTTAATTTTTTAAACACACGTAGAAGGTTTAGAAAATTGTTGATGTTAAACAAAACCCAGAGCTCCAGTTCAATGTATAAGGAATGCAAAAATACACTCTGAAACTTGAAATTTGAACACAAGCATTATTATTATTATTATTATTATTATTATTATTATTATTATTATTATTATTATTATTATAGAAACAATGAAATTTAAATATAGGCATAGGCATTCTGTTAATCGACAGAGACAAAGGACGCACATTCTCGATCCCAGCAGTCTACAAGATCCTGTGGTGGGTTCTGCTCACTGATTGGGAGGCACTATAATGTCTCCAGTCACATCTATCAATATAGTATCAGTCTGATGTTTTTTTTTTTTTTTTTTTTTTTTTTTTTTTTTAAAATAAAAAGCTTTCAGAAGAATACTAAAACCTACACCTAAATAGCTATTTCCACTTGTTGACTTATTATTTTATTTTTGTTTGAATGTAATTAATTTTATAAATTGATTGAATCTACACGCCCTGCAAGCATTCGGACATATTAAGAACGCTGTGCGGCGCCGATTCTGGGTTATACATATCAACGCCCTATTTTGACTTATAAGCGACCGCAATGCATACAGAGATACGATTTAAAATAAATAAATAAATAGCCTACATAAATAAATAACCAAACAATACATCAAACGGGTCGCGTTTATTGCAATATTTTGCTTTTAATAGAGGGAGAACATTTTACGCATAATAAGTCTACGTCTGCAAACGCAAGCGCAACTCGCTATATATATAGTATCGCAAATCTCCCTGCACCATTGTTTCGGCGGGATAGATCGCCGCGTCTGGTGCTGTTCTGGTTAGGAATGGCCTCGACAATCAACGCCAAAACTGATAGTTACCATTATCACGAAATAATTGAAATTAACACGTGTTCTATGTAATTTACAGAAATACCGGTAACCCACAGTTTAAATTAATAATTATCAGTATTTGCCACGCCTTCCTGGCGCCAAAACCTGATAATTACAAATATCATGAGATCATTACAAATATCATAGGAAAATTACAATTATCAAGGGATAATTACAATTATCATTGAAAAATAACGAATATCTTGGCGTGATCATGTTTAATTTTCAGTTTTGACTCTAGTAATCCGTTTGGAAAATGGGCCCAAACCCAAAATTGTAATTTTTGCTTGATAATTATAATTTGTATGTGTTAATTATAAATATGTCGTTGATTTTGTAATTATCACATGCTATTTGTAATTATCAGGTTGTGGCGCTAGTAGGCCGTCATAATGTGAATTACAAAGAACACGTGTTAATAACCATTATCACTGATACCTGTAAATGCACGTTTTTGCGCTAATAAGCCGCCATATAGTCAGAATTAAGCATGATCACGTGAAAAATGTAGCCTAATTATTGTGGATCGCTAGAGCCAAAACTGAAAATTAAACATGATCACGCGAAGATATTTATATTTTTTCAATGATAATTGTAATTATTCCTGGATAATTGTAATTATTCCTTGATAATTGTAACTTGTCATAGACCACAATAATTATTTGTGGTTTGTGTTTGCATCAATTTTTATTCATCAGATTAACATAAGTTGTACTGATAGGTCTATGGTGTAGGCTATGCAAGGTCACAATAGAAACTCAGTCTCGGTTGCGTGCACATTCTACAACGAAGACTATAGGCTTATTATTTCGTCGATCTTCTGTTTTTGGGTTACAATCAATTATATTTCAAGGTAATTCTTTCTTATACTAACAGATAAATGAAAAAGATAAAGAAATGAACAATAGAACTTTAACGACCAACATGGCAAATCTAATTACAGACCTGTGCACATCTACGGATTTTCCGTATTTTCTCCGATTTTCATGAGCAGAATACGGATTACTTATTAAAAATTCCGAAATTCCGCTTTGTGAGCAGAATTATGTCTTGAACTGTCGTTACAGCTTGCTACTGAAAATTTTTAAAAACTACTGAAATTTGGTTTGTTTGCTACTGATGAGCATTTTGAGTGTGCACAGGTCTGTAATTATTATCGATCTGCTTGAACTTGTTACCAATCACAAGTTATTTTTAAGTTATATTCAGCAACGCATATTATATGTTCCACTCAAATCCCATAATTTAGAATTTGTTTGAAATAAGATGTTACACTCGATGTTGGTTTTGTTTTTATCAGTAGTTGATTCAGCCCCAATGCTTGAATTCTCCTGATAAGTGTAACTCGGATTCGTTTATCCACGCAACCTGTTCACTCAGCAACAAGGCAGAAGTCGTCGTATGAAGTTTTCCAACTTTATTCAGCGTACATCAACAACTGCATACAATCGCTAAATCGCTTTTCACTTTCTCTCTTTACAACTTTCAAATTTCTTTTGATTGATTGATTGATTGGGTAGATTAACGTCCCAGGACACATGAAGCGTATAGGGGACACTTTCTTTCTTTTGTTGTTTGTAGATTATAGTCACACGACACTTTCGCATATAGGTGACTACTGGACCGATTTATACTGACACCAGCGGGCCAGTTGTTGGTAAAGGGGAAAATAATATGATCACACGTTGACCAATCCGGGATTCGAACCAGCGACCTTTCGGTTACTAGCAAGACGCTCTTACCAACTGAGCTACCCGGCCCTTCTTTCTTTTGAAACGGTGCGGCACTTATATAGTCTCTCTATACTCCAGAAAAATTTAGAACACTCCAGCGTGACGCACCACAACCAATCAAAACAAACTTCGTCACAACTGTCTGACGTCATATAACCTTATTTAGGATGGAAGCGTCTTGTAGTTACCACTAGATTTATCCACACGCTTCGATCGATAATAAACAACCAATTCTAGAAATTTCTCAAATAATAGCGATCAACTAAAATTATCAACATTATACCAAGCTTCTTCTAACAACAATGCAAAATCAAATCAAAGGTAATTACACTCTATTATTGCATGCTTTGCAAAACAAAACGATCGGATCTATCGTGCGCGTTTCAACGTAACATAAGATTACTACCTGCAATAATGACAAGTTGATCCCTTCATGCTTCACAAATCAATATCTTTCTTGCAATATTCAGTTTCCGCATATAATTTACAACAGAATGTCATCAATATTACTGTAATAACATAGTTTCATCAGGAGATAACGCATACATTTTTTATCCAAGTCTTAAGAAGTAACTTCACAGTATATAATAATAAATATAGCCTATAGATAATAGTATTTATTCTTACCGTAATTGTCCCTAGTTCCACATCAACAACGTCCGTTTCGAAGACCGTGGGGAGGTAACCACTCATGCTGTAGGTGTCGAAGCAGAACCGTTGCAATAGACACGTCTTTCCGCACTCCCCATCACCCACCACCACCAGCTTTCTCCTCACTCTCTCAACCTCCCTACTCTCCTCCATCTGTAACCGCTTGTCGTAGCTGTAGCCGAGGTTTTCTGTGTTGACCAAATTATTGATGAATGAATAAAAATGTAAGGACAAAAAAACACGACCGAATAGCGAATAAATCAAACAATATTTATATACACACGCACAGGATTACATCAATTATTACCTCCTGCCCACTTCCCACCTCCACCCCCACCCACCCACCCCCCCACCCCCCAAAAAAAACATAAAGGAAATATATAAATTGAGGAAGGTCGGGTATGAAGGTCGAGAATGAGTGGGTAGGGAGGTTAAAAGTAAAGGATTTGATGGGTGGGGACCGGGTGAGAGGGGTGTAGAAAATAGTCCAAGACTAAACAAGAAATGAGAGCGAGAAAAAAGGTAGTGATGATGAAAGAAAATTTGATTAGAAGATTTTGAAAAGAAAATTGAGAGAGAGAGAGAGAGAGAGAGAGAGAGAGAGAGAGAGAGAGAGAGAGAGAGAGAGAGAGAGAGAGAGAGAGAGAGAGAGAGAGAAGAAGAAGAAGAAGAACAAGAACAAGAACAAGAACAAGAACAAGCAGAATAAAGTGAATTCTGAAAATAATTTTAGTTGATGGTAACAACGAAAAAGAGGTGAATCTTACCTTTAAATCCAAAACAAGATAATATAATCTTCATGATTACTTTTGTTTCGGGTTGTTTTGCTGCTCTCAATATAAAATAATAACACACTCAATAACACTGACAGTTTTACTGCGTCAAAATACTCTTTTAATTTCTGACTAGTAACGTACTGAAGAATCAGTGGTTCTTCTTTTGCTTTTAAAAGGGCGGTGTTAAGTGGTAATAATATCCTACGTCTCTGATTGGTCGTCCTAAATATCTAGCCAATCGCTGTCAGCTAGATTGTGCGGCTTTTTATAGAACTCAATAGGTGACTATGTAGCTAGGAATGGAAAAAAGAAGCATAGCTCGTCGACCGTGTTATACGGCGTTGACCGTAATTTTATTATTATTACGTAGAAAGAGACTTTCAGACGCTTGATAACAGTTGTTAGGCCTAAGGCCTGCTGATAGATTACGATGAAGTCGGTTGACTTATTCAGGCTATAATAATAACCTACGTATAAGAGTGGCCTTCAGGGCAGTCTATTTAAAACCGTTCTTGTGTAGGCCAAAATTTAAAAATAACTTCCACAGGTATGAAAAAAATACATTAAAATAAAACACCTTGTTGATGCCAGAATTTTTGCTGTCAGCAATTTAATTATTCATCAGAGTAGGCGTGGAACATAACCTATATTAATTACTGGATCTTCCCCCACAATCATCTCTCTCTAATTAAGATTGTACACTTTAACTATCAGTATATGTAACCAAAGACCATTTATACCGGTATAGATAGTCTTTGATGTAACTCAGTCATACTGTTTTTCACATGTGATATCAGCAAGGACATTCTGATTGATTTACATTGAATAGCGCTGTACAGCTTTTGCTTGGAGAGTGCAACTAATGTGGGGGAAAAGATTTTAATGTGTGGTATGTGGAATAAATTTTGTTTTTAAGGTGACACCGGCTAGAACATAAAGTTGACCTACTGTAAAAGGGGTATTAGTTACAGTGCAGGTGCCTATATATACTTTATGCATTTCTGATAGTGTCTGATATTAAAAATCAACGTTATGTTGCTCGGGCGCATCAGTTCGTGGTTCGACATCGTCATGTAAGCAAAAGCACACTCATTAATTTTACAATTTCGACACTCCAGACCACAGGCGGCTGTATCTGTACACGCGAGCGCCTATGCCTGTGACGCGTCTCCCTTTTGTTATCTATTTATTTATATTTATAGATAACCAAAGGGAGACGCGTCACAGGCTATTTCACAGGCGCTTGTATCAGGACACGTCACAGGCATAGGCGCTCGCGTGTCCTGATACAAGCGCCTGTGATCCGCATCATGTGGAAGTACAAACACCATTGACCAATTAGATGGCCTTGTTGAGGCATATAGATACTTTTTCCTTTCTAAATTTCTATGTACTAACGAAGAAGAAAAGTGTAAGTACTAGATTTAATGTTCGTCATCGGTTTTTGAAATGTGAAACCTGATGTTTTCGAATGTCCAAAGAGCCGCTATCGGAGAGACGGCCATTGACGTGTCATTCACTCATTGTCACTTCTTCTTCTTCTTCTTCTTCTTCTTCTTCGTAATACTTTGGATACCCCGTATTCGAGGAAAATGATTCCACAAGGCGCATGCTGGGTGTGTTCTTGTTACCGGCACTCACCCGTCTAGGACATGAGCGTCAGGATCTTTAAAGTCCGTTATGATGGAATGTATGCGACACAGACTAGACCTCGGTTTATACTCTCAGCCGAAGGAGTAGGAAATGGGAGTAAAAACACAATGCCCCGGCCTGGGCTCGAACCCGGGATCAGATCCGCAAGCCAAAGCTCTACCTTTAGGCCACTGTGCTTCCCTAGGCCAAAACTTGCTTGGCAAGGTAGAGATGTAGATTGTAGTCATTTCTTATCATGGACATTTTCATGATACATTTGTAACTTTAGTAGTGTATATATTTAATCTATCGTTGTTTTTGACTTATTTCTTTTAGTTTACGGCGAAACAGCAGCAACTGCCCTGGGGGCGACGTTTGGCGGACATGTCAGCAGGGTCAAAATATCACTATCAAAATATGTACGCCATTCAGCAACCGGAAGTTTGGAACACACACGTCCAAAAAAGACGGGAAGCAGATAACTTCAAGCCTTCTCGCCGAAAGCCGTGCATCTATATACTGAAGAATCCATGGTTCGGACCAAACCCATCGTTTACAACGCGGTGTGCATCGTCACAGTTCCTAGTATGCTGGGAGCGACTGGGAGCATTCTGACTGGTCGACGCAGTACAAAATTCGACGCATGCGCACAGTGCTATTGTAGTCTTAGTAAGGATTAGGGTTTTAGGGTTAGGGTTAAAAAAGACAAAGGGTTAGTGTTAGGGCTCAAAAAGACCAGAACTGCCTTAGCTTGCACCTTGCCTACCACTGTAAGTGTAGGAGAGCATGAAATCTCTTTCTCTCAGTCGGCTAGAAATCTAGGCTTTTTTATGTCGAGTGACATGACGCTTGATTTCCATATTGCACAAGTTTGTAAAACAGCATATGCTGCCTTGCGTCAGATCAGCTCCATTCGCTGCTACTTAACCCTTCAAGCAACCATCATCTTAGTCTGTGCTTTAGTCTTGTCTAAGCTATACTATTGTAATGCCCTACTGGCTTCTTGCCCGAGTCATCTCATAGACAAACTTCAAAAAGTCCAGAATTGTGCTGCCACGCTATTCTTCAGGGCAAAAAACGCGATCACATCACTCCACTACTCCGTAAGCTTCATTGGCTACCCATAGAGGCCCGCATTAAATACAAACTGTCCGTACTGTGCCTCAATTTCTTCTCTGGAACCTGCCCTCCATGCCTGTCAGATCTGCTGTCTGTCTATATCCCTTCTCGCACTCTTCGCTCTTCTTCTGACTCTCGCACACTCTGCATTCAAAAAACCAACACCAAAATGTACGGAGAACGGGCATTCACCTATTGTGCACCCAGACAATGAAACACTCTTCCAGCCAACATCAGAAACAAGCAGACCACACCCTCATTCAAGCAAGCTCTAAAATCTCACCTCTTCAAACTCTACTATCCTGACTAAATCCTTCATTCTATAGACCCTAGCCGCAGCTCATATCTGCTTTTGGCTATGCTTGTGGATTTGCTGTGATTGTGATGACTTGTTTGCAGAAAGTTAACTTTATGTATTTTGTTTGATTTTGTGTGTGGGTTTTTTTTCTCATTGTATAATTTCTAATGCAATATTGTAAGTTGTTTCATGTTTGTTTCTTTCTTTTTATGTAAAGCGCTATGCACTTGTCTATAAAAAGACAAGTAATAGCGCTATATAAATGTCCACTATTATTATTATTAGGGTTAGAGTTAGGGTTACGACGCCTAAGAACATCGTGAAAAAGCCGACCCGACTTGGCTTGGCGCATGCGCAAAGGCGCCCGGCTAAACTAAGACATCCGAAACTCTGACGACGTGACACCGGCACACCATTTTTGGCGAAGAGCCAGATTAACAGGCCTACTGTTATTGTTTGTTTTTTTCTGGAAAACTCAGTGTCGAGTCATGAGATAGTTTTGCCGGATCTAACACTGTTTTAATATCAGCGGAATGATTTCTGTCACGTGGGGTTTATGGGCTCTGCACAATGGAATTATGGACCCTCACGTTTATTCGGTGGGAACTGCTAGTAAGTCACCCTATGAATTACTTTAATAAATTTATTTGTTTAGCTCGTTCTGTGTTAAGGTTGGGGTACAGAAATAGAAAAATGGTAAAAGAATAACTGTCACACTAGCTTTCACACGGCTATGAATCATATGTAGTCCAGCCACTTGATAACAGTTAAAATCACACATTTATTTCTTCTACTCTATACAAGATTCTCTAAGTACTAATCTAACTTAAAAAGTCTCAGTCACTGCTAATAGTTCGATCGCTGATAGTCTAGGCAGCTGTTTTTCTTCCTCGGGCACTTGCTATAATATTTCATGTAGATTTGGACTACTGTGGTCCGTTTTACAGTTTCTGAAGAGTTGGACTACTGTGGTCCTGTTATGATCAGTTTAAGTGCACCTTGGCGTGTTCACTTAACTGCTAGATGGTGCGTGCGAAGTCCTTCTGTGAGGTAGCTTCTGGTACACCTTTGTCGTTGTGTAGTTGGGTTCCCTTGCCACGCTGTGGGGTCTGACAGGGTGTTTTACCGGGTCGCTCGTTCCGTCTTGTGCGGTAGAGGTTCCTCAACCAACTAGTCGTTTCTGTGGAGTGGGGTGCACAGGATAGCTCGGGATAGCTCGGGATAGCTCGCCTGCTCGTCTGTAATATAAGAGACGAAATTCTGCACAACCCTGAATAATCGGTTTGTGCAGAGCGTCTCACTGAAAGCCAAAGTAGCCCTCAGTGATAGCTCCACATCTCTATACATAAGCGACGAACATTCTGCTACTTCCGGGTTCCACTGGAATCTCACTCTAAATTCCTATACATACATAAATATAAATCGTGGCTAACTATACACATCCAGAATTAATAATATTATAAACATTCACGGGTACAGCCACTGGTCTGCAAACATACATATAAGTTAAACAACAGTGGTTCCGTACGGGATACAACATGGCGGCGCAACCGGTCGTGTTTCACCACGTGGTCGGCTCTTCCACATGGTCACGCAAATTCGGATTAATAATTCACATTTATGCATAGCAAATTCCACAAACATAATTTCAACAATAATATAAATATATCACGATGAAACAGAAGGGTGTTCATTTACCTGTTTGACAAGTTCAGGCCCGTTGTGACTTGATAGAATTCTATGCTTCTAAGTCCTGCTTCCTGGTCTAAGTGTGTAGAGATTTCTCTAGCTATCTAGCTGTTCACACTTCGGTGTATTCCTCCCAACTGACCAAAACTGTGCGTGGTTTGGACCCAGTCAAACTGGCTCCAACCACTTTGCCTAAGCTCTCCCATTGGTTCCAACGGTCCGATTCAAAACTTAAGTGCTGACGTCACTGCGCTGTGTGTGTGGCTCAGGCTCGCAGTGTGCTGTAATTTAATTGCTGCTGTGTAATAGACTGACTCTCTACTATTACAAAGACTACACAATGCTAAATAGTCAACAAGCAGAGTTAAAACTAGTCCTAACGCGACAGGCTCCCTCAACTGAAAAAAGGCGATGACTACTGGATTCGACCTTTTTCTACTACAGAGCCTAGTTTAACGCTGCACTATCCTAGGGTCCTATTTACAAGCTAAGTAAGTTGCTCTACCTGAGCTGCAATGCTGTGCCAGGTAGCTATGGACTCTAGTGACAGGGTATTACTGGGCGGGGACGAATTCTGGTGCTGTGGCCCTTAGTTGTGTTGGGTGGGCGACAGCTGCTGTGTCCTCCACGAGATGGCGACTGAGGTAGTCGGCTCCGTGGTTTTCCTTGCCGGGGATGTACTCGATTTGGAATGAGTATGCCTGAAGGGTGAGTGCCCATCTCATCAGGCGAGAGTTCAAAGACTTGGAGGCTGCCAGGAACGATAGTGGTTGGTGGTCCACCTGAACTGTGAAGTGGGTCCCATACAGGTAGAGTTGGAATTTCTGTATGGCCCAGACTAGTCCAAGGCATTCCTTCTCCGACGTGGCGTAGTGGGTCTCGGCGGGTCTCAATTTTCTGCTGGCGTAGGCGACAGGGAATAGCGTCTCCGCATTCTTGGGGTCGCGCTGTAGCAGTACTGCTCCGAGGCCTAAGTCGCTTGCGTCGGTGCGAAGAACGAATGGCTGAGTCAAATCGGGTAGGTGGAGTACTGGCGCCGATGTCATTCTGTCCTTGAGTGTTTGGAATGCTGTCTCACATTCCGCTGTCCATACGACTTTGTCCGGGGCGATTTTCCGGGTTCCATTTGTCAGTGGCACGGCGATGCTGTTGTAGTTGGGGATGAGCTTCCTCCGCGATGGCGATGGCCATCCATGTGTGCGTGCCGAGGGTCGTGGGTCTGTCGATGTATTTCTTGAGGAGATTGATGTGGTGGTATCGGGCTCTCCCGTTCACCTCTACTTGGTAGACTGTCTTGGATTTCTTGGCAGTCACCCGGTACGGTCCTCTCCAAGCGATGTCCAGCTTGTTGGTTCCACTTGGAAGTAAGAGTAGCACTTGATCGCCGACTTGCAGTTCTCTGTCCTTCGCGTGGCGGTTGTAGTACTTCGCCTGACGGGCTCTTGCCTTCTTCAGTGCTTCACCAGCTTTCTTCCACGTTGCTTTGAGGGTTTCCTGCAGGTCTGCGACGTACTTGGTGGCACCTCTTGGTGTGTCGTCTATCTTGGCCTCCGTCCAACTTCTGCGTAGGGCTTCTAGCGGTCCTGCTAGAGGTCTGCCGAATAGCAATGTTGACGGGGTGTAGCCTGTGGCTGCATGGGGCGTTTCTCGGTATGCGAACAGTGCCGCATTCACGTAGGTGTCCCACGCTTCTGGATTGTCGTCGGCGACTTTCCTGAGTATGGTGAGAAGGGTTCCATTCAGTCTTTCTACTTGTCCGTTGCTGGCTGGGTGGTATGGTGGTGTGCGAATGTGATGAACTTGTATCAACTCGAACACGTCTTGCATCAGGCGGCCGGTGAACTGAGATCCGTTGTCCGTTCTAATGCTGTCCAGGAATCCGACTCTGGTAAAGATGGCGATGAGTGCATCTGCAATCTTCTTGGTGTCGATCGCTGGCAACGGGACTGCTTCGCACCACATCGTACATGCGTCGACGAGTGTGAGTAGAAATCTGTTCCTCTTCTTGGTCATGGGCAGGGGTCCTACTATGTCTACTGAGACTTGCTGGAATGGCACGCCGACTACTACCGATGGTCCTAAGGTAACTGGTACGGTGTGATGTCGCGGGGAATATCGTTGACATTGGTGGCAAGATTTCACGTAGCGCTTGACATCCTCCGTGATTCCTGGCCAATAGTAGTGTGCGCTGATTCTCTGCACTGTGGCTCCAATTCCCATGTGTCCGCTGAGTGGCATGCTGTGGCCTAATTCTAGTACTTGGGCTCGAAGGGTGGCTGGTAGTACTAGTTGGGTGTGATCTCCATCTCCTTGTCGATGTAGAACTCCCTCTTCCATGTAGAAGTCTCCCTTGTGCGGGGGTGTGTGCGCCTTGGGTAGCTTCTGGAAGCACTTCGCTATCGAGGTGTCTTCTTTCTGTGCTGTTTTGATCTCTTCGAGTCCTGGATTCGGAGCGAACTCGGGCTGGGGTGGTTGGGTTTTAGCTTGGGCCCTGGTTTGCACTGCAGCTATCTCTACAGTTTTAGGGGGCGTGCCTAAGAACACATACCTACAACCTAGCACTAGATCATACAGGGGTTTCTGTAAAACAGCTGCTTGGATTCGTCCTGTGACGTACCTACTCTCTACTTCGATCCATGCTATTGGGCAAGTAGTCGTCGGTTTCGTCAAGTCTGCTCCTTGTAAGTCGACTGTCTTGTCTGTCAAGTCCGCGCGCGATACAAGAGATTCGCTAACTATCGCGTCGTATGATAGACCTGTGTCATACAGACAGTTCGCTTCTTTTCCGTTGACCTTGACCGTGTCTGTCACCGATGGGTGATCTCCGATTGTGTGTGGCTTGTTACCGCTGCTTTGAGTTAGAACTCTGTGCGCTGGCCGGCTTTCGCGCTCTTCCCTACGTTGTGCGGCCAACTTGAAACATTCTGCGGTGGAGTGATTGTTTCTGTTGCAGAACGAACAATACCGTCTCTGTTCTGCGGGACCTCTTTTCCCGAATTCCGTGTTGGGTCCTTTATTTTGCCCAGGTCTGGGGTTATTCGGCTTATTCGCGGTGCGCTCTTCCCGGTTAGGGCTTCGTTTCTGTGCCTCTTTCCCGTTAGGCTTTAGGTCTCGCCTGAAGCTCTTGGCTTCTCCGTGGGCGGCCACGTACCTATCTGCGACCTTGACCAGATCTTCCAGTCTTTCCGCGCCCTGCTCTACTGAGAATGTTCTCAGCTCGGGGGTCATGGTTTCCCGTAGCTGTTCCCATACTAACAGTTCTGTCAGTCCATCATACGTCTTAGCCGTGGCTGACTGGCTAATCCACTTATCCAGCGTTGTGGACAACCGATCCGCGAACTGCGCATAGCTCTCTCCTTTCACTCTCCGGTTGGTGCGGAATTTTTGCCGGTAGCATTCTCCTGTTAGTTCGAATCCCGTTAGGAGTGCCTCTTTTACTTTGTGATAGTCAGTCACTCTGTCAGTCGGTAGCTTACTGTAGATGTCATAAGCCTTTCCTCTAAGCCCTTGGCTAAGCTTAAAAGACCAATGAGTGGGATCTAGTTTATACTCTGTTACTAGACGCTCAAACCTAGTCAGATAGAGATCTAGACCTTCCTCTCTCTCATTGAATGTTCCCAGTGGAAATGACATTCCTTGTACAGGGTTGGATGCTACCTCTAGCTGATCTGAGTGGGGAGGGGTTGAGGAAGAACTTGAAGCTCCTGATCCCAATCTTCTTAGCTCTAACTCATGCTGTCTTTCTTTTTCCTTTTCTTCCCTCTCTTTTTCTTTTTCTGCCCTTTCATACTCCCATTTCCTAACTTCTGCTTCTCTCTCTGCTGCTAATGCTGCCTTCTTCTGTTCTACTTCTAATTCTAGTTTCTTCTGTTCTGCCTCTAATGCTAATTTCTTTTGCTCTGCTTCTAATTTCTTGGCCTCTCTCTCTGCCTCTAATTCTGCTTTTTTCTGTTCTCTCTCTGCTGCTCTCTCTGCTGCTTCGAGTTTCTTAGCCTCTCTCTCTGCTGCTCTCTCTGCCTTAGCCTCCTGCTTCTCTACCTCTGCATTGATATACGCAATTAGGTCTGCCCCTGCTAAGTGTAAAGCTTCTCCCAATTCCTTGAAACGCAATCTCAAGGCCACTGGGTCCGACATTGCCAAACGTGTCTATGAACACCCTCTGAATCACGTGGAATACCGAAACACTAGCAATATTGCAATTCAATAAAAAACAATGCAAAGACAATTAAATTCGTAATCAATAATAGAATAAAACAAGAGTCAAATGGCATACAACAGTTATTTAAGCAAAACCTGCAAAAGAACAATGCAACATACAGGCACAAAAATATTTGAAGCAAAAAAGTTTTTAACTAAAGAATAGTGCACCCAACTGATCAGTCCTTGTTACCACTATTCTAAGTTATTCTACTACTCCTACTGTTATCTAATTTTATTGTACTTAGATCCGGTTATACCCAATTCCTATTATACACAGATCCTGGCAGGCTCGCCAATTAAAGTGTCACGTGGGGTTTATGGGCTCTGCACAATGGAATTATGGACCCTCACGTTTATTCGGTGGGAACTGCTAGTAAGTCACCCTATGAATTACTTTAATAAATTTATTTGTTTAGCTCGTTCTGTGTTAAGGTTGGGGTACAGAAATAGAAAAATGGTAAAAGAATACTGTCACACTAGCTTTCACACGGCTATGAATCATATGTAGTCCAGCCACTTGATAACAGTTAAAATCACACATTTATTTCTTCTACTCTATACAAGATTCTCTAAGTACTAATCTAACTTAAAAAGTCTCAGTCACTGCTAATAGTTCGATCGCTGATAGTCTAGGCAGCTGTTTTTCTTCCTCGGGCACTTGCTATAATATTTCATGTAGATTTGGACTACTGTGGTCCGTTTTACAGTTTCTGAAGAGTTGGACTACTGTGGTCCTGTTATGATCAGTTTAAGTGCACCTTGGCGTGTTCACTTAACTGCTAGATGGTGCGTGCGAAGTCCTTCTGTGAGGTAGCTTCTGGTACACCTTTGTCGTTGTGTAGTTGGGTTCCCTTGCCACGCTGTGGGGTCTGACAGGGTGTTTTACCGGGTCGCTCGTTCCGTCTTGTGCGGTAGAGGTTCCTCAACCAACTAGTCGTTTCTGTGGAGTGGGGTGCACAGGATAGCTCGGGATAGCTCGCCTGCTCGTCTGTAATATAAGAGACGAAATTCTGCACAACCCTGAATAATCGGTTTGTGCAGAGCGTCTCACTGAAAGCCAAAGTAGCCCTCAGTGATAGCTCCACATCTCTATACATAAGCGACGAACATTCTGCTACTTCCGGGTTCCACTGGAATCTCACTCTAAATTCCTATACATACATAAATATAAATCGTGGCTAACTATACACATCCAGAATTAATAATATTATAAACATTCACGGGTACAGCCACTGGTCTGCAAACATACATATAAGTTAAACAACAGTGGTTCCGTACGGGATACAACATGGCGGCGCAACCGGTCGTGTTTCACCACGTGGTCGGCTCTTCCACATGGTCACGCAAATTCGGATTAATAATTCACATTTATGCATAGCAAATTCCACAAACATAATTTCAACAATAATATAAATATATCACGATGAAACAGAAGGGTGTTCATTTACCTGTTTGACAAGTTCAGGCCCGTTGTGACTTGATAGAATTCTATGCTTCTAAGTCCTGCTTCCTGGTCTAAGTGTGTAGAGATTTCTCTAGCTATCTAGCTGTTCACACTTCGGTGTATTCCTCCCAACTGACCAAAACTGTGCGTGGTTTGGACCCAGTCAAACTGGCTCCAACCACTTTGCCTAAGCTCTCCCATTGGTTCCAACGGTCCGATTCAAAACTTAAGTGCTGACGTCACTGCGCTGTGTGTGTGGCTCAGGCTCGCAGTGTGCTGTAATTTAATTGCTGCTGTGTAATAGACTGACTCTCTACTATTACAAAGACTACACAATGCTAAATAGTCAACAAGCAGAGTTAAAACTAGTCCTAACGCGACAATTTCAATGACAATAGTTTCAGTTGTGCTCCTCAGAATTGTTCGAATAATTGTACATTTCGTTCACTGAATCCAAAGGAAGACGCTGTGTCCCCAGTAGTAGGCATATAGAATCGTACTGTTTATGAAAGCCATTGTATACATTTCGAAGTACATGTATACAATCAGAGACCGTGTATGAGTTTACATTCATGGTTTAGGCTTTGGTTTTAGTATAACTGCTTAAAAGAAACTTCTGTCTGCAGTATGAAGTTATACATATTTCCGTGCATTGCCTGTGTTTGGCTTTTGTCGCTGACTCACATCGATGCGACGTTCAATACAGGTAAGAAGTTCGAAAACGAAATCATTATATAATACGAGATCAATTTACTTTCAAATAAATAGTTACAATATTGTTTAATTAATATTGAATATGTAGTTATCCAGCGTAGAATTTGGCCAATGTCTCAGTATATTAAAAAAATACACATAAAATTCACATGTCCACGACTGCCGAGTAAATGTTAATTACAGTTATTTTTAGTTCCAGACCTATTACAACCTAATTTGAAGTGAATATACTCCTTTTTATGGCGGATGTTAGTGAGGGAGTGTGCGTGCGCGCACTTGTTTGTGTGTGTGGGTGTGTGGGTGTGGGTGTGTGTGTGTGTGTGTGTGTGTGTTTGTTACCCCTGTTGGGGTGCCGGGGGTTTCAGTATAAATAGTATCCCCACTTTCTGGAAATTTAGTGCTTTAAATTCCCACTGTCGCTGTTTTTCTTCTTTGTTGTTTCTCATTCCTACTCTGTTCTATCAATCTACTATACTATCTTCTTCGCTAGACCAGTCATCTACCTTTTTTCTTGAAAACTCTTCCGGGACAAAACTCCTCATTTGTGTGTGAGGTCTGTTGGATCAGCTTTGAAATATTGGACGCTTTCTGCCAGGTGGTCACTGGGGCTTCCTATGATGTTATTATTTACCAATGTAGGCATTTTATACGAGTATGTATGTGCTTTGTTGATATTTTATAATGATGTTTTTAGTCTATTTTGTTTTTGTAAACGGGGGTTCGATAAATTAGAATATAGCCTCAGCGACCCTGCGTGGGATGTCTTTATTGTAAAGTGACCGGCTGGTGGAGTGCCTTCAGTGTTACCACTAGGGTTGTTTCGGCAGATCTCTTATGCGGATCAGGGGCGAGTCTTCTTTCGGCGAAGTAGTGGTCTTGATTTTGTGGTCCTGGTTCGGCTATACTGGTCCTGATTTGGCTCGAAAGAGTCCGTTGGACCTAAAGCAATAATAATGTAATGTAATGAGTGGGTGTGGGTGTGGGTGTGTGTGACGGTGGGTCTATTGTTGCTGGGCTCTGCACAATGGATTGCTATTACCCACTCGTCTTTCGTCTGCGGAGATCGGCTAGTTAAATCACCCTATGACTAATCTTAATACATTTATAAGTTTGGCCCGGTCTGTGTAAGGCTGGGGTTACAGCGATAGGGAAAAAAGTGGAAAGATTAACTGACACACTAGCTCTCGCACGGCTATGAAACATAGATAGTCCAGCCACTTGTTAACAGTAGGCCTAAATATCACACATTTATTTCCTCTACTCTATACAACATTTTCTAATCACTACTCTAACTTAAATGTCAAAAATGTAAGATAACTATGATTAACTTAACAGTCCAAATTTCAGTTCGAGTAGTTCGCTCCTTGATGGGTCTATGCAGCTACTGTTCTCGATATTTGCTACTGTCTCATCATTGGGCTATTAGTTCTTTTTGTCCTATGGTTCGTTTTCAGGAAGAGTGGACTATAGCACAGTCCTTCTAGAGCAGTGTTTGTGCACGGTTTCTAGTGACTTAACTGTCTCGTCGATGTGCGGTGTTGTGGTCTCTTCTTCTTGGTAGTCGACTACTGAGCTAGTGGAGCCCAATGCTCTCCACTGCTCAAGGTTGCAGGCCACGTGTCAGGGTTGCCTGTCTGTGCAGTTTGTTCCCTGCCGTGGACCAAGATGCCTGCTCGTCTGCAAAATATAAGACAAACTTCTGCAACGCCTTGTTTAAAAAGGGTGTGCAGAGCGTCTCATTGTTGGCAGAAACAGCCCTCAGTGAGATCGCATCCACTTAAACAAATAGGGGACGCACAATTTTCTAAGTCCGTGGTCCACTGGAATCTCCAACATAATTCATACATATCTCAAGGCTAAAATAAAAACACAGGGAGCAGTAATTAATAATATACACATTCTCCGGTACCGCCACTGGTCTGCAATAATACAAATAGGAGAAACAGTCGTTGGGCAGTGGGTTTACCTCGTGGTTTCGAAACCGGTCGAGTTTGCCACGTGGTCAAGCAAAGTTTTCCTAACAGTCACAATTCTAAAACATGGCAAAACTTCACAAACATAATCCAATAATCATATCAAATAATCGCGATGAAACAAACGATTGATCATTTAACTTTTTGACAATGTCAGGCTCTGGCTATACTGCGATGAATGATTTTCATCCGTCACCTGCGTAGTCTTAATGAGAGAGATCTTCAACGTGCGTCCTTCTACAGTGCTGTTCAGGCAAAGACTAACTATCCTCCCGCTGAGGTCTGCTATCGTGCAAGACTACGAGAATCGTAGCGCCACCAAGTGGGGGTTGCGGGTGATTGGTCAGCTGGATGATGTTACGGCTTATCTAGTGAAGCTGTAGCCTACGCATGCTGAGAACAACCTAACTTCGGTCGTCTGCCCCACTTTCTGGAAATTTAGTGCTTTAAATTCCCACTGTCACTGTCTTTCTCATTTGCTCTTTCTCATTCCTGCTCTGTTCTATCAATCTGCTATACTATCTTCTTCTTCGCTAGACCAGTCACCTACCTTTATTCTTGAAAACTCTTCCAGGATAAGACTCCTTATTTGTGTGTGAGGTCTGTTGGATCAGCTTGGGAATATTGGACGCTTTCTGCCAGGTGGTCACTAGGGCTTCCTATGATGTTACTATTTAGCAATTTTATATGTATGTGTTTTGTTGATAATGTATAATGATGTTTGTATTCTATTTTATTTTTGTAAACTGGGGTTCGATAAATTAGAGTATAGCCTCAGCGTCCCCTGCTTGGGATGTCTTTAATGTAAAGTGACTGGCTGGTGGAGAGTGTTCAGTTTTACCACTAGGGTTGTTTCAGCAGATCTTTTATGCGGATCAGGGGTTGTCCGGTCCTGATTTGGCTCGGAAGAGTCCGCTGGACCTAAAGCAATAACCATGTAATGTAATGTAACTTACATAGGCCAAAGCAGACTGAACGTTGGAGGCTTGAAGCGTTAGTGCTGGGTTAAACGAGCCTCTCGCGACAGGCTCCCTCAACTGAAAAAAGGCGATGACTACTGGATTCGACCTTTTTCTACTACCGAGCCAAGTTTAACACTGAACTATCCTAGGGTCCTATTTACACACTAATTGTTACGTTGGAGACGCGTGCGATGGTACATGTAGGTTTACGTGTGAAATGCGCACAATAGTATGCTTGCGTGTGTGACGCGCGCGATAGATCAGATCGTTTTGTTTTGCTAAGCATGCAGTAATAGAGTGTATTCATCTTTGATTTGATTTTGCGTTGTTAGAAGAAGCTTTGTCTAACGTTGATAATTTTAGTTGCTCGATATTATTTGAGAATTTTCTCGAGTCAGTTGTTTACTATCGATCGAAGCGTATGGGTAGTTCTAGTGGTAACCATCGAAGCTTCCATTCCAAATAGGGTTGTATGACAAGAGACAGTGATGATGAAATTAATTCTGATTGGTTGTGGTGTTTTATGCAGGGGTATTCTCGTTTGTTCTGGAGTATGTAGAGACTATATAAGTGCCGCACTGTTTCAAAATAAGAGAGAGTTGAAAGTAAAGAGAGCTGTTGTATTAGAGTTGAGAAAGTTGTAAAAAATGGAAAGTTCATAGTTGAGAATTGTGGAGTGAAAAGCAATTGAGCGATTGTATGCAGTTGTTGATGTGTGCTGAATAAAAGTGGAAAACTACATACGACGACTCCTGACTTGTTGCTGAGTGAGCAGGCTGCGTGGATAAACGAACCTGAGTTACACTTTATCAGGTTTCAAGCATCGGGGCTGAATGAACTGATAAAAAAACAACATCGAGTGTAACATTTTGGGGGCCAAACCTGCGATTCACGCCATAGCCAAGGGTTCAACTGCTACAACAAGCGAGTCAACGTTACGAGAGGCAGTCATCGAGGGTAGCCACCAACGAGTTGCGTCGGGAGGGGCCAACATACTGGGACTACATCCCTGATAGATTCGGGTTGACTGCAAGGGCGTGTAGTCGCTGAAGAGTTGCTTCGTGAGCGAACAACAGATCGGGACTACGTGGCTGCCGCAAGACTACGTCGAGGGACAGTCTCAGAGCTACATCGCCAGTATAACAGAGAGCGACGAGCGGACGTCGCGTCTACTTCAGCACAGGAGCGTGTACATCAACACCAGCGTGGTGCAGCGTCGCATACGACGAGGACAGCGGGGCCTGCGTCAGCGAAGGCGACTTGTGACAAGCATCATAGCGCTACTGCAGAAAGCGTGCTGATCTAGAACAGTCTAGAAAGGTGCAGCACAGTAAAGAACTTTCCAGAAAAGCATCAAGATGGCTGACTTCTGGCAGAAAGGGATTGAACTGAATCTAAAAGGCAAACAGCTGACGGAGTACGTCAAGTCCCAAGAGAGATTATTGCGTGAAGAAAGAGAAGAACAGCGACGGCGCGAAGAAAGAGAATTAGAAGAGAAGCGTCTAGAAAAGGAAGAACAGCGTCGCCGAGAAGAAATAGAATTAGAACAAAGGCGTCTAGAATTGGAAGAGAGACGACTTCAGTACCAGCTAGAGTTGGCGCGTATCCAAAACAATCAGCATGCGCCACAAGTCATCAGCGACCACATGGCTCTAAAACTGCCAGCGTTCGTCGACGGGAAGGACCAGATCGACAGTTATCTGGCGAGATTCGAGAGGTTCGCCGAAAGCTCCAACTGGCAACCTCGAGACTGGGCGATTCGACTAAGTGCACTTCTGACGGGGCAAGCACTCGAAGTTTACACCAGACTGTCGAACGATGACGTCAAAAACTACGTCTTGAAAGAGGCCCTATTGCATTGCTACAGCTTCACAGAGAAGGGCTACCGTAAACGCTTCCGTGAATGCCGGCCTTTGTCAGACGAGACACCAAAGCAATTTGTGGAGCGCCTGTCGTCATACTTACACAAGTGGGTGGAACTATCAGGCAACGGGAAGTCTTACGATAGTCTCCATGACCTGATCGTGAAGGAGCAATTCCTCAATGCCTGTCACAAGGACCTTGTCACGACACACCCGGACTGGGTCTAGGTGTGGTGTACATTTGTTAGAGCTACTACTAGAGAATAACCCACCCAACCAATAACTAACACAACTCAGAGGTGAACGAGACAAACAATTCTTTTATTCAATCACACACAATCAATTACCCCCCCCCCCTTCCCTTCCCACTATACTCATACCCGCAGCAATCAAAACATAGATGGACAAGGATGATGTGAAAACAAAATATGAAATCATATAACGATGAAATGTGAACAGAATTGCAAAATGAAATCAATGAAACAACGAAATTCAATACAATATTTTGAAAAAGGCAAAATTCAAAGCAAAACAATGAATATTTCAATTATTGTAACACGGTTTTCCCAAATGGAAAAGATTATGCACTTCAGCAGATGATTCAGTTATGAAATAATAAGATTCGAACACAAGTAATGTCTTGGGTCTGTATATAGCTGACTATTTCCTCAAATCAAGAGTCTTTCATCAAAGTCTTTTCACTGTCACTTCACAACTAAATCACTGTCTATCAGAGAATGTTCTATTAGTTAATGGTCCATAAAGTTTGTGCACACAATATATAACTTTTCTGGCACTGAAGAAGAATAATAATATGCTTGAAGATAATATAATATAATGAAGTCCTGGTTAGATACAAACCCTCCTCTCGGGAGGAGAGGAGTGAGGTGGAGAATAGTGGGGATGGTGAAGGAACCCCACCAGCAAGGTAAGGTAACCGCCCACCGCGCTACCCTGGCAGAGTTGGGCTCCACCCCAGATAGGTCGGCGACAGCAGTCACAACCCCAGCGCCTACATCACGCCACCCCACAAGGTAAGGGCCTGGTCTCACACCCACCGCCAGACGAATGCACTGTAATACAATTTGAACCCAAAAGGAGTAAAGACTATCGTGAGGGGAGTTAATCCATACCCTCACTTACTGTCCTGGGCGCTCCGCAGTTATCTCCCTTACCGCCATGCTTTCGACTACACCACTTCAAAACACCTGACAAAACTATTTTCTAGAATTCCATACCACAACCTTTCGTACACAAGAATAAAGATTATTTCTTTATGCAATAAAATTCTTTAACACTCTCATTACTGTCTCACACTGGCTTAACATGTTTTACATTCAATTACAGCACTTCTTATTCATAATAATTCTTCGTCCATTTCAAATATAATATAAGTCCGGAAAATGCAACAAGAAAATCATAAACACAAGGCAAACAATGCAATAAAATTCATGATAATACCTACTTACATTCACTCCTGTCTTCCACACCTATATACATCATTCAAACACCCAGAGAATGCATAGCCAACTAGAGCAATAAAAACGGACTGCCTACCTCCACTCGTGATGATCCGGGGGGGACAACACAAAACAACAACACAACCCGGAGGAGGAAGAATGATCGGCGGTCAACAGGCCGGTCTCAGGGTCACACTTAGGACATCCATCCACCCCAACGTGTCGATGGCTTCGCTGGGTCTCCAATCGAGGACGACACACAACTTAGAATAGGCCTCAAATTCTTAATCCAAAAAACGCAGGCACTGTTCTCCCTCTCACACCCTTCGGCAGTTGACACCAACTTATCATTCCTTGCACAGACTCTCGAACATTTCTTTTTATTTTCCCCTGCTAACTTGGTAGAATGTTCTAGTGAACGTATACTGCAGCTCCCTCTCTGTTTATATGCTCTATGCACGGATTTATCGGTCTGATTTCTCTATCCGGCTGTATAGCTAACACTCCCTTCTCTTCTCTCTCATATCCCACACCCTAACTATGTACACCACAGGCGCCAGAACGGACTTTCCTTTTCCCTCTAAGTCATAACGTGACACACCCCCCTCCTAGATGAAACACCCGGGTTTGATTCTCTTCATCACGGACTTAGACTGATGACTTCCCCTCTCCTGTCTACGCAGCGAGTCTACTCAGGAAATCCGCAGGTACATTGTCCTTACCAGGAATGTTTTCTACCTGGATCGAAAACGGCTGCAGTTGCAGCGCCCATCTCATGAGCCTGCTGTTGGTCGTTTTTGCCTGCTGCAAATACTGTAACGGCCTATGGTCAGTTTGAACCGTGAACGTTTTCCCGTACAGATATTGCCTAAACTTTTGCACACCCCATACGATTGCGAGACATTCCTTCTCGATCGTTGAGTAGTTTCTTTCGGCTTTAGACAACTTTTTGCTAGCGCATGCTATGGGTTGTTGACCATGACCTTGGTCTTGACAGAGAATGGCACCGATCCCTCCCTCTGACGCGTCAGTCTGCAGAATGAACGGCCTATCAAAGTCGGGTAAGCAACATACGGGACTCGCACACAATCGTCCTTTAAGCGTGACGAACGCTTCCTCACACGAGTCATCCCATGTCACCCTTCCCGCTTTCCCCCCTTTCGTCAGGTCTGTCAAGGGAGATGCAATGGCAGCAAAGTTTGGCACAAACCGTCGATAGTAGTTCACTAAACCGAGGAAGGACCTGACCTGTTTCTTTGTCTGGGGTTGGGGAGCGTCTCTAATGCGTTGCATTTTGTCCCCCTCTGGACGTATCTGTCCATTACCCACGGTATGCCCCAAGTACTCGAGTTGCTGAAAACCCAAATAGCACTTCTTTGGCCGTGCTGCCAACTGTACCTCTCTCAGTCTACAGAATAGCTTGGCGAGACACTGAAGATGACGCTCTTTCGTTTCGGTGGCTATCATTAAGTCATCCATGAAGTTGCTAACTTCGGGTAACCGCAACGGTTCTAGCAGTTTGCGCATCATCCTGGAAAACACGGCGCCGGCCGTCTTAAGACCGAATGGCATCACTTGCCACTGAAATTGCCCCGCAGGGGTCGTGAACGCGGTCTTTTCCTTGTCTTCTAGACGCATGGGGACCTGCCAATACCCCTTAGCTAGATCCAGTTTGCTGAGATACTTTGCCTTCGACAGCAGCGAGAATAAGTACTCTATATCTGGGAGCGGTTCCGCGTCAAAGACGACTTTCTGGTTTAGCTTACGGAAGTCTACGCAAAACCGTATGGTTCCTTCTTTCTTCCGAACCAGCACAATGGGCGAACTATACGGGGAACTGGCCCTCTCAATAACCCCCATCTTCAACATCGTTTCCACCTCCCCTTTTACTATTTCTAGCTGGGAATGGGGTAGCGGATACTGTCGGGTTCTCACGGGTTCGTCGTCCGTCAGTTTGATCTCGCATGTGTCCAGTGTGGTGCGTAGGGGAAAATCCGTCAAGACGTCGCTAAACTGCCTCGCGAGGTGCTTCAGTTCCAGATGCAATTCTGGACATGAAGGATCGAGGTGTACGTCCTCCGGACCTTCAGAAGGTACCAGTGGAACAGTGGGAACGTCCCCCTCAGCTATTTGTACCTCCTCGTCTTCCCCTTCATCCCCCTCTTCTACCACGACTGTAGTGACGGCCACCCTCTCATGAAACCTTTTTAGCAGATTTGCGTGATACAGCTTGCTTTTCATGCCTATGCGGATCCTGCAGTCACACTCGCCCACCCGTTCTAACACCTCAAAGGGACCCTGCCACGCCATTTGCAACTTATTGTGTTTCGTCGGCAGCAATAGCAATACTTTGTCGCCTACTGCGAACGTGCGTGGTCTGGTCTTCCGGTCAAAGTGCTGTTTCTGACGTTTTGTCGCACCCTTTAGATGTTGCTGAGCCAGTTTGCATGTCTCTTCTATCCTATTCCTTAGGTCTACCACATACTGGCTCGCATCCCTGATCTCTTCCCCCATCTGTTCCTTTGTCCACAAATCTCGCAGTACTGCCATGGGGCCCCTAACAGTCTTCCCATACAAAAGTTCAAAGGGAGCGAATCCTGTCGATTCCTGCGGTACTTCGCGGTATGCAAAAAGCAATGCTGGAAGGAACCTGTCCCAACAACGGGGTTGTTCAGCGGCTAGCTTCTTCAACATAGAAACCAGAGTACCGTTGAACCGCTCTACGAGACCATTGCACTGCGGATGATAGGGTGACGTGGATTTCCCATGGACAGACAGTAACCTATTCACCTCTTTCATCACGTGAGACATGAACTGGGGCCCCTGGTCGGTCAAGATTTTCCTCGGGATGCCCACCCTCGACCACACTTCCCACAGTGCTTCTGCCACCCTCTCGGTCTCAACCCCTTTTAGTGGAACGGCCTCGGGATATCTGGTGGCGTAATCCACTATCACCAAAATGAATCTGTTCCCCCTTTCTGATGCGGGTGTGATCGGTCCCACCAAATCTATGGCTACCCTCCGAAATGGTTCCTCTACTAACGGCAGCTGCTGCATAGGGACCTTGGACACTCTTCCCCTGGGCACTACTTTTTGGCACTGTGCGCACGACTCACAGTATCGCCGTACCTCGGCGCACATCCCAGGCCAATAAAAGGTTCCCCATATACGCTCCCGTGTTCTCTTGCCACCCAGATGCCCTCCCATGGGAGGGTCGTGCGCTAACCGCAATACCGCTCCCCTCAGGTTCTTGGGGACCACCAACTGTGACATCTTACTCCCCCCTTTGCTGTACACCCTGTATAAGAAACCTTTCTTCCGCTGAAACTCGACCAAACTTTTCCCCGACTGCACTGCCTTCCCTTCGTCAGCTAATTTCCTAGTTTTGGCTAGTGATTCGTCCTGTCCTTGCCACTCTACTAGCTGTCCGGGAGTTACATCGAGTTGAGTCGGTCGGACTACGGTCAGTGGGTCTTCGGTCAGTCTTTCCCGTTGGACCTGAGCGCGAGTTTGGACCGCTGCGGCCATCGCGCACTCGCTTCCGTCTACTGTCACGGCGCTCCTGTGTCCACTAGCGAACGTTACCCAGTTCCCGAGAATCACATCGGGGCCCATCTGTTGTACCACGATTAACTCGACTCTACCTCGCACAAACGGCGACTCTATGTCGACCCAAGCGGTGGGGTACTTGTCAGCCTTAGCATGGTCCACTGGTTGGACCTCCACCATGCGACCCGTCATCTCTTCTGCCCCCACCCACTTAGCGGCGATAGCTCCCATTTCTGCGCCTGTGTCCCTCATGATACGCACTTCTTGCCCCTGCGCTAGTCCGCGACTCCAAGGGTTGTATGGGCAAATTATCCGCATCCCTACAGTCACTGGTGCGGTCGTTACTGTTGGGGTTTCGGGTGCAACCGTCACTTGGTTAAGGCCAGTCTTCTTTTTGCAAAACCGGGCTATATGGCCCTTCTGTTTACAGTGGAAACACACCCGTTCGTCATCAGTCTTCTTAGGTTGGCTACCCGACTCTGTCTTGGGAGTAGTTGGTACAGTCGTCCCTGTCGGCACCCTGTCCCTCCTCTGAAATGGTCGAGAGGACCCCCCCCCCCCCACTGGAGTTCGGGTCACGGCCCGTTTAGCATCTATATGCAACTGTGCCATGCTGGCCGCTTCTGTCCCGTCTTTGGGCTGCCTTTCTCGCACGAACATTTCTAACTCGGGACTCATGACGGCATATAGCTGTTCTGACAAAAAGGTGTCTAACACTTCTCCTACGTCGTCTATGTCCTTGTTAGCCAGACAAAACCACCTCTTGACTAGAGTTGTCAACCTAACGAAAAACTGGGGAAATGATTCAGCCCCTTCCTTTTTGGATTCTCTGAACTGTCGCCTATAGTAATCGGCGTTCTTTCTGAACCGCTTCAATAAAGCGTCCCTCACAGTGTCAAAATCTTTTGCCTGGTCAATCGTCAGCCTAAGATAGGTCTCGCGGGCCTCCCCCTGTAACAACGGCGCTAACCTATCACCCCACACTTGTTTGGGCCACCCCTGGGTCCCAGCCACGCGCTCAAAAAGCTGTAAATAGGATTCTATGTCTTCTTTGTCGTCCAACGGACGCATCTTCATCGAATACCCCCTATTTACCTCGCGCCTTTGCCTATCTTCCTCAACCTGACGGTTGCTAGCCTCTAGCTGTAACCTAAGCCTGTTCTCAGCAGCTTCTATCTCTTCCTTCCGGGCTCGTTCAGCGGCCGCCAACTCCGCCTTACGCATCTCTCGCTCGGCTTCTAGTTCTTCCCTACGTATCCTTTCCGCGGCCTCTAGCTTCTTTTCCGCGGCCCGTAACTCTTCTTTACGTGCTCTTTCCGCGGCCTCCAGCTCCTCCCTACGTGCCCTTTCGGCTGTGAGCCGTTCTATCTCTCGCTCCAACTTCTCTTCTTCTTTCCTGACCTCCTCCATCACGAAGTGAGCTAACGCGGCATCCCTAAAGCCAAGGTTAGTGCCTAGAGCTGTGTATCTCTCATAAGGACTAGTTTCCCCCCTAGTTTTGCCCTTCCTACCAGGTGTCAGTCCAGCCGTTCCAAGGGTACGAGAAGGAGTACTCACTGTGCCTGGTGTGACCGGTGTGTCTAGTACGCCAGCTCCCAGGGGCTGGATGTCACTCTCCTCCCACTGGAGGTCTCTCCCCGCGGCTGCGTCAGCCACCCGCCCTGCCGCGGCGTGCCTCTTCGGCGGCATCCTACCAGCGACGTAAGTGCCCAGAGACCAACCGCCGACCACCGAGCAGAGCCTCCCCCTGCGACAACTCAAAAATCAAAGAAAGCGGGGACAAACACACACAGACGACGAGACAACGAATAAACACTAGACGGACAATGACAAGAGACGGAGGGTCCCCGCTGCCCGGATCCTTAACAGCGGAAGGCACACAGCCCGTCCCTACCCTCCGTTTATGCGTATGCACTCCCTGGGTTGTAGGCCCTAGAGCTACACTCCCCTACTCCCGCCAACCGCCCACTAGCATTCACTCGTACACACCAACACACAAACAAAACACAGCACCTCTGAACCTAACTAATCTACAACACTGAAACACACCCTAACATGAACCCTATCACATTTATTTACCCCCTACTGCCCTATCTCAATCCCTCCGCTGCCACCACTTAATGTCACGACACACCCGGACTGGGTCTAGGTGTGGTGTACATTTGTTAGAGCTACTACTAGAGAATAACCCACCCAACCAATAACTAACACAACTCAGAGGTGAACGAGACAAACAATATTCTTTTATTCAATCACACACAATCAATTACCCCCCCCCTTCCCTTCCCACTATACTCATACCCGCAGCAATCAAAACATAGATGGACAAGGATGATGTGAAAACAAAATATGAAATCATATAACGATGAAATGTGAACAGAATTGCAAAATGAAATCAATGAAACAACGAAATTCAATACAATATTTTGAAAAAGGCAAAATTCAAAGCAAAACAATGAATATTTCAATTATTGTAACACGGTTTTCCCAAATGGAAAAGATTATGCACTTCAGCAGATGATTCAGTTATGAAATAATAAGATTCGAACACAAGTAATGTCTTGGGTCTGTATATAGCTGACTATTTCCTCAAATCAAGAGTCTTTCATCAAAGTCTTTTCACTGTCACTTCACAACTAAATCACTGTCTATCAGAGAATGTTCTATTAGTTAATGGTCCATAAAGTTTGTGCACACAATATATAACTTTTCTGGCACTGAAGAAGAATAATAATATGCTTGAAGATAATATAATATAATGAAGTCCTGGTTAGATACAAACCCTCCTCTCGGGAGGAGAGGAGTGAGGCGGAGAATAGTGGGGATGGTGAAGGAACCCCACCAGCAAGGTAAGGTAACCGCCCACCGCGCTACCCTGGCAGAGTTGGGCTCCACCCCAGATAGGTCGGCGACAGCAGTCACAACCCCAGCGCCTACATCACGCCACCCCACAAGGTAAGGGCCTGGTCTCACACCCACCGCCAGACGAATGCACTGTAATACAATTTGAACCCAAAAGGAGTAAAGACTATCGTGAGGGGAGTTAATCCATACCCTCACTTACTGTCCTGGGCGCTCCGCAGTTATCTCCCTTACCGCCATGCTTTCGACTACACCACTTCAAAACACCTGACAAAACTATTTTCTAGAATTCCATACCACAACCTTTCGTACACAAGAATAAAGATTATTTCTTTATGCAATAAAATTCTTTAACACTCTCATTACTGTCTCACACTGGCTTAACATGTTTTACATTCAATTACAGCACTTCTTATTCATAATAATTCTTTGTCCATTTCAAATATAATATAAGTCCGGAAAATGCAACAAGAAAATCATAAACACAAGGCAAACAATGCAATAAAATTCATGATAATACCTACTTACATTCACTCCTGTCTTCCACACCTATATACATCATTCAAACACCCAGAGAATGCATAGCCAACTAGAGCAATAAAAACGGACTGCCTACCTCCACTCGTGATGATCCGGGGGGGACAACACAAAACAACAACACAACCCGGAGGAGGAAGAATGATCGGCGGTCAACAGGCCGGTCTCAGGGTCACACTTAGGACATCCATCCACCCCAACGTGTCGATGGCTTCGCTGGGTCTCCAATCGAGGACGACACACAACTTAGAATAGGCCTCAAATTCTTAATCCAAAAAACGCAGGCACTGTTCTCCCTCTCACACCCTTCGGCAGTTGACACCAACTTATCATTCCTTGCACAGACTCTCGAACATTTCTTTTTATTTTCCCCTGCTAACTTGGTAGAATGTTCTAGTGAACGTATACTGCAGCTCCCTCTCTGTTTATATGCTCTATGCACGGATTTATCGGTCTGATTTCTCTATCCGGCTGTATAGCTAACACTCCCTTCTCTTCTCTCTCATATCCCACACCCTAACTATGTACACCACAGGCGCCAGAACGGACTTTCCTTTTCCCTCTAAGTCATAACGTGACAGACCTGGCGACCCACTTAGAATTACAGAAGCTGCAGACGCTTAATGATGTGACCGAGGTTGCTGAAAAATATCTCCTCGCTCACGGAAAAACGCTGGGGCCACCCAAGGCGACGAAACCATTTCAGAAGATTGGAAACCATGGGAACCAGATCCACGGGAGCAGACGAGCCAAAGACAGACAGACTCCACGCCACCTCCCAGGGAAGGGCATTCAAGAGGCTGTTTCACCTGCAACGCTACAGACCACAGAGCGACTAACTGTCCTCAAAACAAAAGTAGCGGACAGCGGAGCAGTTCGGATAATGCAGCGGCAGGCAACCGGCAGAGGCGGTTCTCCAATCAACGGCAAACCAGTAGATCTGACCATCAAGTGTGCGGCGGGAGCGTCATTCTTCCGAGGGAGACCGAGCGCACAGCTACTCCTGCGGACGTGCAAGAGTGCATGACTGATGGCCAACTTCTCCTTGCCAACGGGAAATCCATCCCCGTCGTCGCCAGCGCAACTGTGACCGTCCAGAACATGCCTGTTTCCAAGGGACGCGTCGGAAGTCATGAAGTGACTCTGGCTGCAGTGGGGTCATCGTCAGAGAAGACCTAATCGCTAAAGAACAGTTCACTGGCGATTCTAAATGGACACTCATAGCCGACAGCAAATGTGTGAAAGCGCCAGTTGCAAAGATTCAAGTCAGCACCCCTTTCTACATAGGCGAAGTCGAAGCGGTTTGCCTGAAGAAGCCGCTGTATGATTTGATGATCGGGAATATCGACGGCGCGAGACGACCCGACGACCCCGATTCAGAATGGAGTCCTGCCTCAACCCAACGCGTTGAAGTTGTGGAGGAGGATCCATTGCCATTTCCCGATGGAGACCTTATAGAGCTGCTACGGGACAATGTGGCTACTTTGGCTCAGCCCTGCCGACCAGAGATCGTCGGTGCCGTTACTACCAGGGCCCAGGCCAAGAGACACAAGACGACTACGCCACTGAAGGTCGCCGACAACTCCAAAGCTGCCATCGTAAACAGAGATAAGCTGATCCAGCTCCAGGAAGCTGATAGCACTTTAAACAAGTACAGGAACCGCCAAGACCACGTGACCAAAGGCAGTGGCACGGTTTATTTCGAGGTGAAGGCCAAGATCCTGTACATAATCTTCCAGCACCCGAGGGTCAACGGAGGGAAACCACTACGTCAAGTCTTGGTACCGTGATGGAAGTAGCACATGACTCAATCATGGGAGGTCACCTAGGCATGAAGAAGACGTCAGACAGAATCCAGGCGGTGTTCTACTGGCCAGGACTTCATGCGGACGTCAGCCGTTTCTGCCGATCATGTGACATTTGCCAGAAGACCATACCTCGAGGAAGGGTCCCGAAAGTGCCTATGCAGAGGATGCCTTTGATCGACCGACCTTTCAAGAGGGTGGCCTTAGACTTAATCGGCGAAATAAAACCTCCGAGTGAAGAAGGTCATCGGTGGGTACTGTCTTTAGTGGACTATGCGACTCGGTACCCAGAAGCAGTGCCACTGAAGAAGATTGACACTGAAACTGTGGCAGAGGCACTGATGGGCATGTTCAGTAGACTTGGAGTGCCTGAAGAAATTCTGACAGACCTCGGGACGCAGTTCGTCTCTGACTGCATGAAGGAGGTCAACAGACTGCTGAGCATCCGACATTTGACTACGACACCCTACCATCCAATGTGTAACGGGCTTGTCGAAGAAAAGTTCAATGCCACGCTGAAGTCCACCCTGAAGAAACTGTGCAGCGGGCAGCCCAGACAATGGCATCGCTACATCAACGCCTTACTTTTCGCCTACAGAGAAGTGCCGCAGGAGTCCACCGGCTTTTCTCCGTTCGAGCTGCTGTACGGAAGAACCATCCGAGGGCCGATGCACAACCTGAAAGAACTGTGGACGAAAGAAGTAGACACCCCCGAGGTAAAGAACAGCTACCAGTATGTGTTTTGAGCTACGATCCTGGCGGGTGAAAAAACATTGACTCTGTGTTTGGGTGAACATTGACAGTATCCAGACAGACTGAGATAAGTTTTAATTCTGGATTTTGTTTGCGCATTGCGTCTCAACGTTGTTGAAAGAAATTAAGTAAATTTCTTCTTGAGCGGGGGGTTATGTTACGTTGGAGACGCGTGCGATGGTACATGTAGGTTTACGTGTGAAATGCGCACAATAATAGGCTTGCGTGTGTGACGCGCGCGATAGATCAGGTCGTTTTGTTTTGCTAAGCATGCAGTAATAGAGTGTATTCATCTTTGATTTGATTTTGCGTTGTTAGAAGAAGCTTTGTATAACGTTGATAATTTTAGTTGCTCGATATTATTTGAGAATTTTCTCGAGTCAGTTGTTTACTATCGATCGAAGCGTATGGATAGTTCTAGTGGTAACCATGGAAGCTTCCATTCCAAATAGGGTTGTATGACGTGTGACAATGATGATGAAATTAATTCTGATTGGTTGTGGTGTTTTATGCAGGGGTATTCTCGTTTGTTCTGGAGTATGTAGAGACTATATAAGTGCCGCACTGTTTCAAAATAAGAGAGATTTGAAAGTAAAGAGAGCTGTTGTATTAGAGTTGAGAAAGTTGTAAAAAGTGGAAAGTTCATAGTTGAGAATTGTGGAGTGAAAAGCAATTGAGCGATTGTATGCAGTTGTTGATGTGTGCTGAATAAAAGTGGAAAACTACATACGACGACTCCTGACTTGTTGCTGAGTGAGTAGGCTGAGTGGATAAACGAACCTGAGTTACACTTTATCAGGTTTCAAGCATCGGGGCTGAATGAACTGATAAAAAACAACATCGAGTGTAACACTAATAAAGTTGCTCTACCTGTGCTGCAATGCTAAATGAGGTAGCTATGGATACGAGTGACAAGGGGTTACTGGACAGGGACAAATTTTGGTGCTGTGGCCCATAGTTGAGTTAGGTGGGCGACGGCTGATGTGTCCTCCACGAGATGACGACTTAGGTAGTCGGCTCCGTGGTTCTCTTTGCCGGGGATGTACTCGACTTGAAAGGAGTATGCCTGAAGGGTGAGTGCCCATCGCATCTGGCGAGAGTTCAAGGACTTGGCTGCTGCCAGGAACGATAGCGGTTGAATGGTCTACCTGAACTGTGAAATGGGTCCCATATAGGTAGAGTTGGAATTTCTGTATGCCCCAGACCAGTCCAAGACATTCCTTCTCCGACGTGGCGTAGTGTGTCTCGGCGGGTCTCAGTTTTCTGTTGGCGCACGGGACGGGAAATAACGTCGCTGAGTTCTTTGTGTCGCGCTGTAGCAGTACTGCTCCGAGGCCTAAGTCACTTGCGTCGGTGAGAAGAACGAAGGGCTGAGTCAAATCTGCAGATGGAGGACTGGCGCAGATGTCATTTTGTCCTTGAGGGTTTGGAATGCTGTCTCGCATTCGGCGGTCCAAACGACTTTGTCCGGGGAGGTTTTCCGGGTCCCATTGGTCAGTGGCACGGCGATGCTGTTGTAGTTGGGGATGAATTTCTGGTAGAATCCGCAGAGCCCCAGAAGCGACTCCACTTCCTTTTTGGTCTTGGGCCTTGGAGCGTCGAGCAGGCGTTTCACGGTCTTTTCTAAAGGCCGCAGGCTTCCTTGACTGATGGTGTGTCCCAGAAATTCTAATTCCGTGAACCCAATTTGGCACTTGGTTGGTCTTGCCGTCAATCCGGTGTCTCTGAGGCGGGCGAGTAGTCGTTGTAGGAGAATGACATGTTCTTCCCACGTAGGTGTTGCTATGAGGATGTCGTCCATAAACGAGTGTAGGTGTTCGCTGCTCAGGGGTGCCAGGAGTTTCCGCATCATAGCGCTAAAGATGCTAGGTGCGTTGTGTAGCCCGAAGGAAAGTACGTTGAACTCAAAACGTCCCTCCATGGTGCTAAACACTAGGTACTTTCGGACTTGCGGTTGTACTGGTATTTGATAGTACCCTTTGCTGAGGTCGATGCGCACGAAGTACTTTCTTTACTGTAGCTTGGCAAATAGATCGGTCGGATCCGGGAGTGGTTCTGGCTGAAATTGCGTTACGGCATTCAGGAGCCTGAAGTCGATGCACAGTCGATGCTCTCCGTTGGGCTTTCGCAACAATACAGTGCCTGCGCTGTAGGGTGAAGTAGACGCTGATATGATTCCGGCTGCCAGTAAAATGTCTATCTCTTCCTTGATGTTCGCTGCTGTGACAATGGCATCGGGTAGAGCTTCTGGCGGACTGGGGTTGGGTCGGTCACCGTTAGGGTTACTTCGACGAGGTCTGTCTTCCCCGGTCGGTCTGTGAGCACAGTCTGATGTTGTCGACTGACCTGTAGTACTTGCTGTTGTTGCTTGGCTACGAGATTTCCGTTGAGTAGCACATCCTTGTGGGTCTTTTTGTATTGCAGGGGGTACTCTACGGCATTGGTCTCCGTACTCTTTCCTTCCTCAGCGATTGCAATGGCCAACAAGTTGTGAGTGCGTGGGTCTGTCCGTGTATTTCTTGAGGAGATTGATGAGGTGGAATCGGGCTCTCCCGTTGACCTCCACTTGGTAGACTGTCTTGGATTTCTTGGCCGTCACCGGGTACGGTCCTCTCCAAGCGATGTCAAGTTTGTTAGTGCCACTTGGGAGTAATAGTAGCACTTGATCGCCGACTTGCAGTTCTCGGTCCTTCGCGTGGCGGTTGTAGTACTTCGCCTGACGGGCTCTTGCCTTCTTCAGTTCTTCACCAGCTTTCTTCCACGTGGCTTTGAGGGTTTACTGCAGGTCTGCGATATACATGGTTGCACCTTTAGGTGTGTCGTCCACCTTAGCTTCGGTCCAACTTCTGTGTAGCGCTTCTAGCGGTCCTGCTAGTGGTCTGCCGAAAAGCAATGTTGACGGGGTGTAACCTGTGGCTGCATGGGGTGTTTCTCGGTATGCGAACAGTGCCGCATTCACGTATGTGTCCCACGCTTCTGGATTGTCGTCGGAGACTTTCCGGAGGATGGTGAGAAGGGTACCATTCAGTATTTCTACCTGTCCGTTGCTGGCTGGGTGGTACGGTGGCGTGCGATTGTGATGTACCTGTAGCAACTCAAACACGTCTTGCCTCAGGCGGCCGGTGAACTGAGATCCGTTATCCGTTCTAATGCTGTCAGGGAATCCCACTCTGGTAAAGATGGCGATGAGGGCATCTGCAATCTTCCTGGTGTCGATCGCTAGCAAAGGGACTGCTTCGCACCACATCGAACAGGCGTCGACGAGTGTGAGGAGAAATCTGTTCCGTTTCTTTGTCATGGGCTATGGTCCTACTATGTCTACTGAGACTTGCTAGAATGGCACGCCGACTACTACTGATGGTCCTAAGGTAATTGATACGGTGTGATGGCGTGGGGAGTATCGTTGACATTGGTGACAAGATTTCACGTACCGCTTGACATCCTCCGAGATTCCTGGCCAATAGTAGTGTGCGCTGATCCTCTGTACTGTGGCACCGATTCCCATGTGTCCGCTGAGTGGCATGCTGTGGCCTAACTCTAATACTTGTGCTCTAACGGTGGCGGGCAGTACTAGCTGAGGGTGATCTCCATCTCCTTGTCGATGTAGCACTCCATCTTCCATGTAGAAGTCTCCTTTGTGTGGGGGTGTGCGCGCCTTCGGTAACTTTTGAAAGAAATTGGCTATCGAGGCGTCCGCTTTCTGTGCTGTTTCGATCTCTGTGAGTCCTGGATTCGGTGCTAACTCGGGCTGGGGTGGTTGGGTTTTAGCTTGGGCCCTGGTTTGCACTGCAGCTATCTCTACAGTTTTAGGGGGCGTGCCTAAAAACATATCTACATCCTAGCACTAGATCATACAGGGGTTTCTGTAAAACTGCTGCTTGGATCCGTCCTGTGACGTAACTGCTATCTACTTCTATCCAAGCAATCGGGCAAGTGGTCGTCGGTTTCGTCAAGTCTGCTCCTTGTAGTTCGACTGTCTGGTCCGTCAAGTCCACGCGCGATACAAGAGACTCGCAAACTATTGCGTCGTATGATAGACCTGTGTCATAGAGACAATTCGCTTCTTTACCGTTGACCTTGACCGTGTCTGTCACCGATGGGTGATCTCCGATGGGGTGTGGATTTGTACCGCTGCTCTGTGTCAATGCTCTATGAGCTGGCCGGCTCTCGCGCTTGTCTTTTCGTTGGGCTGCCAACTTAAAACATTCTGCGATGGAGTGATTGGTTTTGTTGCAGAACGAGCAAAACCGTCTCTGTTCTGCGGGATCTCTTTTACCGAATTCCGCGATGGGTCTTCTATTTGGCCCAGGTCTGGGGTGGATAGGGCGAATCGCGATGCGCTCGTCCCTGTGGGGTCTTCGTTTCGGAACCTCTTTCCCGTTAGGCTTTAGGTCTCGTCTGAAACTCTTGGTTTCGCCGTGGGCGGCCACGTACCTATCTGCGACCTTGACCAGATCATCCAGCCTTACCGCGCTGACTGGCTAACCCACTTATCCAGCAGTGTGGACAGACGATCGGAGAACTGCGCGTAATTTTCTCCTTTCATTCTCCGATTGGTGCGGAATTTTTGCCGTTAGCATTCTCCTGTGAGTTCGAATCCCGTTAGGAGTGCCTCTTTTACTCTGTCATAATCAGTAGCTCTGTCAGTCGGTAGCTTACTGTAGATGTCATATGCCTTTTTTTGTTTTTTGTTGACTAAGCTTAAAAGCCCAATGGGTGTGTTCTAACTTGTACTCTGTTGCTAGTGTAACAAACAGACCCATTTACCCCGCGCTATTGGAGCTTTTGCTTGTTTAGCAGTAGTAAAACTTAGAAGGTTATTGTAGTCTATAGCAGACGATTAAGGTGTAACTGATGTGTACACACACACTGCGAGCTGACGCGAGCCGTTTAGTGACATTATCGCGGCCTACGATCGAGTTTTAAACTTTATAGCCACTTAGATTGTTTCATTCAATCGGGACACAGGTAGAGTGGTTTGGACCAGTTCTGGCTGATTCAGTCCAAGCCAAGTATAGGTCAGTTGTGTGGAAAGCTCTGAGCACAGTAGATTAATGTTCGTCCCCTATACGCTTATGTGTCCGGGGACGTTAATCTATAAAACTAATATATAAAACTAAGCTCTGAGCAGTACACAGTTACACTAGAGCAGAGAAATATCTCCACTGATAGAACAGGGAAGCAGTGCTTGTTGAATTTTTGAATTCAATCAAGTAGCCACGGGCCTGACATTGTCGAACAGGTAAATGAACATACTTCTGTTTCATCGTGATGTATTTGTATTATTGTTGAAATTATGTTTGTGGAATTTGCTATGCATAGATTTGAATTGTTAGTCCGATTTTGCCTTACCACGTGGAGAAGCCGAACACGTGTTGACAAGCACGACCGGTTTTGACGCCATGTTGTATACCTGACGGAACCACTGTTGTTTAACCTATATGTATGCTTGCAGACCAGTGGCTGTACCAGTGAATGTTTATAATATTATTAATTCTTTATGTGTATAGTTAGCCACGATTTATATTTATATATGTATAGGAACTTAGAGTGGAGATTCCATTGGACCACCGACTTAGCAGAATGTTCGTCGCTTATGTATAGAGATGTGGAGCTATCACTGAGGGCTACTTTGGCTTTCAGTGAGACGCTCTGCACAGACCTATTATTCAGGGTTGTGCAGAATTTCGTCTCATATGTTACAGAGGAGCAGGCAGGATATCGTGAGCCCAACTCAACAGAAGAGCAAAACTAATCTACTATTCGAGTTGGCTGCCGAGGCATCTACAGCATCGTGCGCAGATAGCCTCAAACGTCGTACCAAAAGTCAAAGACTGCACGACGACCCAGCGTGTACCAGAAGCTACCACAACGCAGTGCTTCAAACACGCCACACTTCAGTTAAGTGCCCAGGAAACAGTGCACTAAAACTGTAGCAAAAGGACCACAGTAGTCCACTCTTCATGAACGGTAGTAGCCAGTGCCCTATGAAGAAATAATAGCTGCCTAGATTATCAGCGAGCGAACCATTCGCATTGACAATTGAACTTTTAAGTTAGATTCGTACTTCGAAGATCGTGTGTAAAGTAGAAGAAATAAATGTGTGATTTTAACTGTTATCAAGTGGCTGGACTACATATGATTCATAGCCGTGTGAAAGCTAGTGTGACAGTGATCTTTACCATTATTCTATCTATCTCTGTACCCCAGCCTTAACACAGACCGAGCTAAACAAATAAAGGTATTAAAATAATTCACAGGGTGATTCATTAGCGGTTCCCATAGAATAGACTATTCTATATAAGCTTGATGAACAACAATATAGAATTTTCCAAATCAGTTCGAAATCTTGGCGTTCATATTGATGAATGTCTTTCCTTGGACACTCACATCAACAACATGTGCAAAACCTTGAATTTCCACCTTCGTAGAATTGGCAAAATCAGACAATATCTTTCAATGGAATCATCAAACAAACTTGCTGTGGCCTTCATTCTCTCTCGTCTTGACTTCTGCAATTCCCTCTTAGCTGGTCTTCCAGAAAACAAGCTCCTCAGACTTCAACGCATCCAAAACAACGCTGCCCGTCTTGTCCTTCGTCAGTCTCGACGTTCTAGTGCCTCTTCTGCCCTGACAACTTTACACTGGCTCCTGTTAAAGCTCGAATTGACTACAAGATTGCCTCTCTCTGCTATCAGTGCCTCAACTCTGAAACATTCCCTTCCTATCTCTCCGAACTCCTCAGCCCCTATAGGCCAACACGCACTCTCCGATCACAAGATGCATCCCTCCTTACAGTTCCTAGATACTCCCTTAATAGTTTTGGTAAAAGGTCCTTTTTCCGGTACGCCCCAGCTCTATGGAACTCCCTGCCGTCCGACCTTCGTCTTGCCCAGTCCCATTCATCGTTCAAGAAATCACTGAAGACACACCTGTTTTTGAAACATCTGTGAATAAATGTTTATGTACGAGTTTTGGAGTGAGGCGAGGGAGGAGGGGGATGAGGGGAGAGGGAGGGAGAGAGAGAGAGAGAGAGAGAGAATTTCAACAATTTTTCGGCATGGGTCGTTCTGTCGGTCGAGGTGTAGGCTATGAAAATTATTTTCTAACGCTGGAGTCTTTCATTTTAAATGTTGGCAATTTTCATTATTTTAATTTTTGTTTTTAAATGTAATACGTAATATTTTATAAGACGGTTAAATCCGTAATTTCATTCTTTGTGTGTGTATGTGTGTGTGTTTGTGCAATGCAATGTTATGTGCAATATGTTTTAGTACGATGTCATTTTGTTTTATCGCATACTTTTTAAAATTATGTTTATGGTTTGGTTTTGTGATTCGCATGTAAAATCAATTATTTCTTAGCTTGTGCGATTTATATATTGTATTTGTAACCACTGTACCCTTTTTGCCCTAACTTTTTAAAAATTGCTGTCCTGTGTTTTACCTTAGTGTTAAAGTTTAAATCTTGTACATGTACATCTTTCTTTTAGTATACATAATTTACCCTTCGTTTAAACTCGATATTTTAAGATTATAATGTTAACCTGCGAGTGTGAGAGTGTGTGCATGCGTGTGAGCGCTTTGAGCAGACAGTAATGTCTGAAATCGCGCTTTACAAAATATATTATTATTATTATTAGACGTGAGGGTTACAGCATTCCATTGTGCAGAGCCCAGCAACACTAAAACCCCACGTTACAGCTAGGCGCTCAAACTTAGTCAGATAGAGATCTAGCTAGACCTTCTTCTCTTTCATTGAATGGCCCAAGTGGAAACGACATACCTAGTACGGGGTGGATGGCTACATCTAGTTGATCTGAGTGGGGAGGGGCTGTGGCCGAACTTGAGGGTCCATATCCTAGTCTCCTCAATTCAAACTCATGCTGTCTGTCTCGTTCTTTTTCTGCCCGCTCAAATTCCCATCGCCTAACTTCCGCTTCTCTCTCTGCTGCTATTTTCTTCTGTTCTCTCTCTGCTTCTGTCTCTGCTGCTTCTCTTTCTGCTTCTATTTTCTTCTGTTCTCTCTCTGCTTCCATTTCTATTTTCTTCTGTTCTCTCTCTGCTTCCATTTCCTTCTGTTCTCTCTCTGCTGCTCTATCGGCCTTAGCCTCCTGTTTCTCTACTTCTGTATTGATATACGCAATTAAGTCTGTTCCTGCTAAGTGTAATGCTTCTCCTAATTCATTGAAGCACAATCTCAAGGCTACTGGGTCTGACATTGTCAAAAGAGTCTATGACCAACCTCTGAATTATGAGAAATACAAAAACACTAGCAATATTGCAAATCAATAAAAATAATGCAAAAACAACAAAATTCATAATCAGTGATAGAATAAAACAAGAAGGCAAAGGGCATGCAATAGTTACTTAAGCAAACCTGCAAAGGAACTATGCAACATACAAGCACAAAAGGAATTGAAGCAAAAAACAGTTTTCAGAAAATATGGTGCACCAACACTGTCTCTTTACTACACTGACAACTATTCTAAGTTATAATCTACCACTATTATTTTTATCCTATCCTATTATACACAGATCCTGTTATACCCAGTTCCTATTATACACATATCCTGGCAGGCTCGCCAATTAAGATGTGACGGTGGGTCTATTGTTGCTGGGCTCTGCACAATGGATTGCTATTACCCACTCGTCTTTCGTCTGCGGGGATCGGCTAGTTAAATCACCCTATGACTAATCTTAATACGTTTATAAGTTTGGCCCGGCCTGGTTAAGGCTGGGGTTATAGAGATAGGGAGAAAAGTGTAAAGATTCACTGACACACTAGCTCTTGCACGGCTATGAAACATAGGTAGTCCAGCCACTTGTTAACAGTAAACATCACACATTTATTTCCTCTACTCTACATAAAATCTTCTAATCACTACTCTAACTTAAATGTCGAAATCGTAAGATAACTATGATTAACTTATCGGCCTGATTTATCCCAGAAGAAGGCGACTCAATCGATTTAACAGAGATTCATGCAAACGTTAAAAGTGAAAAAATATGCGCAGTTTATTTTCAGACCCGTTCAATTTCCGTAAAATGGTAAAACAAATAAATTAATTAATTTTAAAAAAAATAACAACAACAACAAAACTTCCCGTTTATTATGATTAGCAAACTGGATGTAGAATGTAGAACGGAGGTATGACGGCAAATATTACAGTTGCCTATTCAAGGGAACTTATTATAGTGTTTCGTTTCAATCGCAAAGCGCATCATGTCTGTTAACATCAAGACCAGCTATTGCCGATGGAAGTTATAGTTGTGGTAAGCCCACATGTCGCAGAACCAACTTCCGTCAAGTAATCATTATAAACGTGATTTTTGTGTGTGTGTGTGTGTCAATTGTATACAGAAATATTGAACGGCTTTGATACGAGCGTCAGTGATTTACTTAATGTTAGTCCATAAAGACGCAAAAGCCAACACCTGTCGCTTTATCTGCCTACGTTTGGACCCAAACCATATTTATTTTTCAAGTATCTGAACCATATCTCATTTCCAGTAGCTTTGCCACCATCATCCCATTAATGTTGCAGAGCAAATCACAATCACAAACTGCTCAGTGGAAATGGACCCAGAGTTATGGACTATAACAGGAAGTTGCCACTTTCGCTTTCGAGTACGGTCTACAGGTGATACGCAAATGGATGCCCCATGTACTTGGAGCAGAATCAACGCTGGAGAGGTATGCTGTGTGGGCTTTGCTTTGCTGGCATACTAACTCAAGATAATAGCTGAAAATTGGTGTAATGGTGTAAAATAGTGTTAATTATTGTATACAGTGGAGTTTAATAGTAAACTAGGCTATAGTTATAGTTACTGTAATACTACTCTAGGTAGGTTTTTTTCATTTCCAGACTTATCTGTAAATACCTTGACATGGTTGTGGAATCAGAACGAGCCAAATGTCAGTCTGTCGGTCGGTTCGTTGGACGCTATATTTCAAGAATCATTGAAAGGATTTTGACCAAACTTCATTGGACCATTACCTAGGTTACTGGCCTGCCTTCCGTGCCTTCATATTAGCTCTACCGCCAAAGAGTAATTTTGTTTCTGAACACGTTTTACTCAATACGTTAAATACCACTTAAACGATTTTTTTGAGTTTGGTACACACTAAGCAGTGCAATCGCTGAAGAAGGGGAAGTCAGCGGGAGTGGACAAAATACCCGCGGAACTGCTTCAAACAGGAGGAGAAGCGATGATTGACGCACTCACCATTATCTGTAACAAGATCTGGCAGAGTGTGAAGTGGCCTACACTATGGACCCAGTCGCTTGTCATTACTCTTCCTAAAAAAGGTAACTTTCAGGAATGTGAAAATTACCGCACCATCAGCCTCATCAGCCATCCCAACAAGGTCCTCCGGAAAATAATACTCAACAGGTTGAAACCCCAAGCTGAACAAATCATAGCTAAAGAACAAGCATAATTCAGGGCAGGGCGAAGTACCACTGAACAGATTTTCCACCTCAGAATAATCTGCGAGAAATACCTACAGCACCAACAACATCTATATCATGTGTTCGTAGACTTCAAAAAGACGTTTGACCGAATCTGGCATGCAGCTCTGTGGGCAACCATGAGAGTGTACAACATCAGCCCTAACATATTATTGAAGTCATCAAAAGCCTGTATGACAAGGCTACCAGTGCAGTCCTCCACAACAGCGCCCTCGGGAACTGGTTCAGAACAACAATCGGTGTGCGTCAGGGATGCCTACTCTATCCAACACTCTTCAACATCTTCCTAGAGCGCATCATGTCAGATGCCTTTGCAGATCACGAAGGCACTGTCAGCATAAGGGGAAGAGCAATCTCCAACCTTCGTTTTGCGGATGACATTTGATGGATTGGCTGGAGAGGAACAAGAATTTGAATAGCTGGTACAGAGGCTTGACACCACTTCCAGAGCCTAAGGAATGGAAATAAGTGCAAAGAAGACCAAAATGGTGACCAACGACACCAATGGCATCAACACGGACATCAAAGTCCAAGGCCAATCCCTCAACACAGTGCATAGCTTCAAATATTTAGGAGGCATTGTATCGTACAATGGGTCCCGACAGGAAGTCCTCTACAGGATCGCACAAACAACTGCTGCCCTGGCGAGGCTGAAGTCAATTTGGAAAGACATGACCATCAGTCTACATTCCAAGGTAAGGCTGCTGCGCTCCCTTGTCATCTCCATCTTCCTATATGCTTGCGAAACATGGACCCTCACAGCAGATCTACAACGAAGAATACAAATCATGGAGATGAGGTGCTACAGAAGACTTCTGGGCATTTCCTATATCCAGCACATCACCAACGACGAAGTCCGATAGACCATCACACAAGCCATTGGACAACACGATGACCTGCTCACAGTGGTGAAAAAACGTAAACTCCGATAATATGGCCACGTCACCAGATCATCAGGTCTTGCAAAGACCATCCTGCAAGGCACAGTGCAAGGAGGTAGAAGAGGGAGACCGAAAAAGAGGTGGGAAGACAACATTCGAGAATGGACTGGTTTGACAGTGAGCGAATCAATCAGGGTTGCTGAGTACAGGGAAAGATGGAGTACGCGGGTTAAATGATCATCTGTGGTGCCCCTACGACCTCCGAGTTACGGGATAGGATAGGATAGATAGGATTGGCACACAGGTACTTCAAACCATGGGCCATTCTTCTGTAGCAGTCTGGTTGTCAGTTAGCTCAGAATTTCACTTGTTTGGGTTCGAAACACAATTTCTGCCTTATCAAGAATAAATGAAGAAACATTTAGGCTTATCAATTTTACTTTACGGATACTTTAACTACTGCTGAGCATGTTAGATCATTTGTATTTGTACTTTCTCTAAGGTCAAGGTCATTGTGCTTCACCATTTTCTAAACACGTATTGCGCTGTATCTAATACTTGTCTTAGCCGATTTTGATATATTTTTTTGCATGCAGATTGTTCAGATTGTGGCCTGTCATTCCATGTTATCCCTTTGTTTCGTTAGGATAAAGTCAAGTCATAACACCACCACTCAAAAAATAAACACAAAAACACCCCCAACAAAAACAACAACAACAAAAAACACACACACAAATTAACACTTTTAAAAATGCTATTTTTTCGGCTATAAAATATGTTTACATGGTTTGCCATCTTGTTTCATATTTATGGTTACCATTGATACAATGGCCCACGAACTACAACATCAAACATAGGCCGCGTGAATATATAGGCATACCACTCAGTATTAGTCTACATATTATTTATGTCTATCAATAGTCTTACGTCGAGATTTTTTTGCGCTTCTTTTGGTCCTTGACAAAGGCTTCCCTCCAGACCTATGCAGGAGAGATACAAATGGTCGAAGAAGACGCGAACAGAGAGCAAGGTTACGCCCTGGGAACCCGTTCCTTCATTTCCGATCTTTCCACTCATGGAATAAATGGCAGAAACGTCTTCATCGTGCTCGTAGGATCTGAAACAGTTACGCTGGATCAAGACATTGTCATTGGTAAGTCTCCTCAGGTTGACTGTTAACCTAAATGTTTGGTGGTGGTTGTTGTCATAGTTGTGATTGTGATGGTGGTGGAGGTGGTGGTGGTGGTGGTTGCTGTTATTGATGATGATGAAGATGATGATAATGATCATAAACATGATATTGATGGTGGTGGTGGTGTCCGGTAGCCTAAAAATTTCTTGTTTGTGTTACCCGTGCGCACACTTGAGAGTTTGAGACCACACTGAAATGCTGAGCGTAGACTGCATTGCCCTTGGGGTTGATGTTTAGAAATGAGCTCTTTGATGTAGTCAGGAACAGTAGTATACACGCAGTTTTTACCACAACCTCTTTCCTTGACCTCCTTCTAGTTCTCCTCCTCTGTGTAATTGTTGTCGTTTGCATGGTGGTGCTGGGGCGCTTTGGGAGGTAAATCAGTTACACCCATTGCAACAACTTTTGTTTGAGATTCCATCCTGACTTCGACCAGCGCCTTAGGTATGTTTTGAACTGGTAGGTGCGCTACTTTAGAGCCGTTACTTTACTTTAGTTACCGCAATAACTATTTCTTTCCGATCCCCGTAGAAAATCCGCGCGATCCGGTAGTCCAGTGTTCGCAGCATACGGTGTTCGAGGGTCAGACAGTGGACTGTGAATGCCGACCACACTCGTCTATCCCGGGGATGCCTCCTGCCTTGGTCACCTGGGATGGCCAGAGTCCAGAGGAGCATCTATTGGTCAACGTCAGCAGGGACCATTTGGATGACGTGTACGAATGTAACCTACGGTGGGGGAACCCTAACAAACCTCTCACCATCAGTGTCAAACATACCCTAAACATTGCCTGTAAGTAATCCAGTTTAATACAATAAAATGCAACGCAACGCAAGACAACACAATCCAACGCAGCTGTCTTTTTAAACGACACAGAAAATAGTCTTCTGCATGCTGTTTCTCTTTTCCATTCACTTACATTGATACAAGTTATTTGGCAGCTACAGAGCGATCTGTTTTACCTGAATAACGATCCCTCCCATCCCTTCCCCTCCCCTCCCCTCCCCTCCCCCATCTTGCCCTCACCAGCCCACTGGGCTTGAGGCTGGTTCAAAGGGGTGTCTGCTGCATGCATTTTATGGCTTTATGTGGTTTTTTAGAAGTATTGTTAAACATCGCTTAGGTCCAATTGGTACTAATGTAGAGAACATGTAATCTGTAATTGTCAGAAAGAATAATCGCACGAGGAATTTAAATCCATAAATCCCATTTGAGTTTCATTGCAGATGGACCAGACGACGTAAAGGTCATGGAAGACGAAGGTCATGATCAAACAGACGAGAAGACCTTTTCGTTGGTGTGTGTAGCAGAAAATGTACATCCGTCAGCCTTGTTCAAATGGCATGGAGTAGAATGCGTTGCTGTGCAAACAAAGAAAACAGAGCACGGCATAGAAAACGTCTGCACATTATTGTTAAACAAAGATGACAGCCACACGGAAGCGACATGTGAAGCGATGAACTCTGCCTTTCCGGAATTAACCAGTAAAAACGCTTCATTCGATATCATCCACTCCTTGGGTAAGAAATGGTTTTGTAGCTTGAAGTACAATTTATACCATATTATATTGTACGAGTGGGACGGGACTGTTTCCTACATGTAAGCTACTTTGAGAGGAAAATATAACAGCTCAGGGATGGTGATATATCCCTACTATAGTCTGCTGACATTGAAAGTTGTGATCAGAGAAAAAACAATCTTATTGTGCCGGGCTGGGTCGCAGGTAATTAAATTGCTCTTAAAATAGCGTTTTACCAGCTCAAAGGTTCTGGCCTACAATATTTAACTCAGGCCGTCCAAAGCGCCAACTTGCTGCTTGATGCGCACTGTATAACGCCACGGACAGCTACGACGACCCTCATGGATGTGTTTGTGTATCTGGCATGTGCCCGTATAGGACATGAGTGTCATGATCTTTAAAGTCAGCGAGATGGGATACACCCGTGCACAAACTAGACCTATTGGCCTACTTTCGTCCGAAGGAGTAGGTCAATCATTCACATTGTTGTCTTAACGGGCCAGGGTGCCAAGGATGTTTATTCATTTTAGTGTGTGTGACAAGGACTTGGGAAATTGCATTGTTGCCATATTAAAATATGTTTTACTGAGGGTAATCGTTGTTCCCATATCCGAGAAAAAGCAATACTATAGCGACCTACCTAAGAACATAAAGTATTTTCCTGTTAACTTTGCTAATAATCAGAACCAAACAGTGGATTTGTATTTAGTTCAGTTCAGACAGAGACAGCATTCATACAAATACAGAATTTGATGTTATATATATTTGGAGTAAAACATTAAGTTTTTATCCAAAGATTCTTTGAGCTGTTTCACTCTTTTCTTGTTTTTATTTGCTTATTTCATTAGATAAAGGCAGAGAATTCACTGCAATTTGCAAATTTGATCGTACCTATCGACGTAAGTTGCCTATTTCTGTTGTGAACATTAGAAATTCGTTTGCATTTTAGCGTTTTCGGTTCCGGTGTTCCAGTAGATGACAGTGAGCCACCTTGTGATTTTATGTTCCAGAAACACCACGGATCACCTTCACCTATGTGATGGCTTCCATTATAGTGGCGACTGCCTTGGCCCTCATTCTTTGGCCTGCGCTTATGCATTCCGAGAAAGACATTGGTGACCTTCTGATGCGAATTTCAGTGATCGCCGTCTGCCTCATTGTGTTTCCTTATGCCTTCGCTTTAGCCTGGAGCGTTGTTTCGTGGCTCATTTACTTCATCGGGTACCTCTTCAGCTTCACCTACGTGGTGGCTTCCATTGTTGTGGCGACTGCCTTGGCCCTCATTCTTTGGCCTGAGCTGATGAATTCCGAGAAAGACATTGGTGACCTTCTGATGCGAATTTCAGTGATCGCCGTCTGTCTAATTGTGTTTCCTTATGCCTTCGCTTTAGCCTGGAGTGTTGTTTGGTGGCTGATTTGCTTTGTTGGTTACCTCCTCTACTTGGCATTCAACGGCGTTTGGATGTGCGTGTATTCTGTGTTATATGCGGGATGGTGCATCGTGGCCTATAATTTCATTAATTTATGGATTGCTCTGATGATTGTGTTGGTAATAGCGGTGGTGGTGGTGGTAGCGGAGTGTGAAGAGAGGTCCAAAAAAGAAAAGACCAGAACCGATGACCAGATCGAAAAAGGACTGTTGGGAACTGTCGAGGTAGTTGGTTTCATCGCTGCTGTGATTGGATTCTTGTGCATTCTGAAAGGTGGGTGTAAACACCTTCAGATAATATAGTAGTAATAAAAAAAGAAACACGCATCGCAAGGACTTTGAAGATCCTGAGGGTCATGTTTAACAATAGCTTGAGTGGTAGATGGCTAAAGAACAGGAAATGAAAACAAACAATGCCTACTCCCAACTCTTTTACACCGCACTAACTCTCTCTTTCTAAAGATAAAAGAAAGAAACACACACGAGCACACACACTCATGCACGCGCGCACACACACACACACACACACACAAAACACACACAAACAACAACACTTATCACTATCTTAACATTTCCTTTTCGGGGTTCCAGATTTGCGTGTTGAGTTTGTTTTTACAGGGAATCGCCCTTTTTAAATTATTATTATTATTATTATTATTATTATTATTATTATTATTATTATTATTATTATTATTATTATTATTATTATTATCATCATCGTCGTCGTCGTCACCGTCATGGTCATCGTTGTCGTTGTTGTTGTATATGGTCATTTAACTCTGTGATATGGTGTACTGTGTTTTCAGGCAAACAAGAAGAGGAAGGGAAGACAAACAAACGGCAACCAGTTAAACAGTCTGCGCATAGACCTGCTTTAGAAGCTGCGAGTTCAGTGTGTAGTTCTAGTCCTCCTCCCTACTGGCAGGTAGGGTTCGATCGTGCGTGCTTGTGTGTGGAGGGTGGGGCTTGGGAGCTTATGAAGGTGGGGAGGGGTTAGGGAGGAGTGAGAAGCAAACGATTGTGTTGACGCTTGTGTATCTTCATTTGCATCACTAGATCTATCAGACAGACGTAACGCCATGATTACCGTCGTGTGGTTGAAAACTAAACTTGTGTACAATGCGAACAGGGCTGTTCCATTCGGGAACATTTGTGAGAAGTGAGAGGGGTAAGGGAGCGAGATGTGGTGTTTCCATGAATGTAACATACGGCCGACGGTTTAAGTATTTGCTTTGTCAATTGCAGGTATGTAAGTGAAGAGATGGGCGACTATCTACAAACAGTATAAAGGCAAATAATAAATACATTATTGGCGCTGCTAGATCATGTTTGTATGGTTTCGAATAAAGTGGAAGTTGCACACAGCGCGTATTAGGAATACATTTGATAGTCTGTGATGTCTTTGTGCATAAATTATATTTTGCTTTACCTCATCGCTGGTGCAAAGCATTGTGCTTTCCAAAGTTCTGAATGAAGACTAACTTCCTGACGAGTAAGCCTTGTCTGTCTGTGATCCTGTGTATTATCTATTTCAGGCGTACAAAGAGTACCAAAGAAGGGGTCATGCCATCTATGAAGAACCCTCCTTTCCACAGCTGATCCGCCTGAGTGAGTCTGACGCTGAGGCTTTAGCCGTGTCTCTGCTTCTGAACAAAACCTGGCAGGCTGCTCGCGCAGGAATCGGCAAAGACGCTAAGAACCTCAATCATCGCTGTCTTCTGGTAATCCATTGCGCAGAAGCAGGTTTTTGCCAAATCTTGCGCTCTTGCCAACTCTCAGAAATAAAATTCGGTCAGAATTGGCAACCACAAATTATTGCTCAGAATTGACACACGGAAGATTCCTAGCGTCCCGTTTGTTGTAGCGTAACTAAAAGGTTAATTGTTGATCATAGTCACACTATAGTCACATTATTCTGACACTAGCGAACCAGTTGATGGCAAGCTTGGTATTTTATATAACCTTTATGCTTCGTTTGATCCCTATTGGTGGCCAGATTGGCGATCTCACCCACGTATGCATTCCAACCGTATAGGCTGAAATTTGCACCCTTATCAAGCACAGTAATCAATTATTTTGCTAAATTGGCATGGCGCCGCATTCGGATTTAGCTTAAATTCATACTCAGCATTCCAATTTAGGCAAAATTTGCACATTTACCGATTTAAAAAAAAAACCTATATGATGATTGCATGATTTCGTCAGATTTCTTGTTTAAGCTTTAAAATTATAACAGGCAGATCGTCGTCGTTTCTTTGTAGAGGTTTTCCGCGTACATCATTGAATGAATGAATCCCCACACTATAATCTTTGTGTGGTGGAATTATGTTAAGCCCTTGCATGTTATAATGATCAATGTTTTGAGGTATTTTCTTTGTTGTGCAGTGTAGTAAAGTGTTTCTTTTCTTTTACATAGGTAGAGAGTGTACATCGCATTGAGAACCTGACAGTGTGGGACAAATACAGCCACAAGAGAAACAAGATGGCAAAGCTACACAGACGTGCGGTACCAGTCCAGAATCTTCCAGGATCAAGTGGGCCAGTGCTTACAATGATATCTAACTATAGTCATGCAGACACTCTCTTGCGTGGCTTGCACCCTGAGGTAAATATTTTCATTATAAAATTATAGTGAAAACAGCACAGTTGGAAGTTCTGTTTTTGAAAGAACAAAGGAGAAAGACAGCGACAGTGGGAATTTAAAGCACTAAATTTCCAGACAATGGGGCTATTATTTATACAGAAACCCCCGGCACCCCCACGCGACTTGAGCTGAATCTTGATTTTGACGAGCGTCTTGAGTAGTACTTTAAACTGGTAAGTGCGCTATATGAGAACCATTTATATGATGTTGTGGTTTTTTTTTTCAACCTGTAGGTGAACGAGTGCTACTTGTTCCATGGGACCAAGGAGGACACGCTGTTCGAGATAACGCGTGACGGCCTGGACAACCGCTACGCGGGCAACGGCATGTTGGGCAGAGGACTTTATTTCGCCGAGTCCTCCACCAAATCTGACCAGTACACAGGTACAGGCATCGTGACTGTGCTCAGTCTAGCGTAGAATATGAGCAGGCATTGTGAGTTCCGAGAGAGGTGAAAGGTTTCATAGGGGGAGCAGAAATGGTCATAACTTCTGAAGTATCAATAAAAGATGACTAGCAGGGAACTCTTCATTTATATCTCATTCCTGCATCTTTTTAGGTCGGCTTCGCTAACTCTATGGTTACACTAAGCTTTGCGTTTACAAACTATAGGTAATTAAGCTTAGAAATGTGCTTTTACAACGCTCAATCATCCTTATCAACTTGCTTATATTTGTGTTGGTTTACAACCCAATTTTGCGATTTAACAAATTGTAATCCAGGCCTGTGTCTTTTCCCATCTTGCAGGTCGTAATGTAAATAACTTTCTTTCTCTCAGATGGCAAATACATGAGGTCGGACGGAAGTCACGTGATGCTGCTGGTACGGGTGCTGCTGGGTAATGCTTACGTTAACAAGGCTGGAAACCCGCCCAATTTCATTCGCCCACCATGCAGCAGCTGTCTGCAATCGCGCTGCCAATGCGTGCCAACCACGCATTTTGACTGCGTCATCGACGACGCTGGCAGGCTGTTCCGAGAGTTCGTGCTCTATGATTCCAGCCAGTGCTACCCTGAGTACATCATCAGGTACCGGAGACTCAGCGATTGGGAGGTCGAACAACAGAGGAAGAACAGGAGCGGGGGAGGTGCTGCTGGTTCCAACAGCAATGCTAATAGCTGCTGTATCTCTTAGCAGAATAAGAAAAATATTTTCATGTACATAAATGACATGGTTTAAACAAAGTTTTTTTGTTTTGTTTTGTTCTGCAAGCATCTGCATGCTTGATGCGCTGTGATTTTGTCACTGGTCAAATGACTTATTTCAGTCTTTGAGAGATGCTTGCATACGTAAGATGGTCAGTGAGTGGGTGCTGAGGAATTAAAACATCACAACAGCTTGCGTGTGTCTGTGTGTACTTGCGTCTGTTTCTGACAATTCCTAAATGTTTGTGTATGGGTGCTTTATAATGTCTACGACATCATGGTCATGATTTTTTTAATTTAATCATTCTTCATATCTTATGTGACTGACTCTTTTTTTTTTTTACTTCGAATTTGATATTTACTTATTTATTATCCAGAGTTTTAAAGATGTGATTGCATTTCTAATAACATTTTCTGTTTTTACATTTCCCATCAATTTTATTTTATTTATTTTTGACTTTTTTAAATTATATTGTCAGTCTTATTAAGCTATTAGTACATTGTTTTAATGCGACTATTGTGTGAGTGAGGTTTACTTTCAATTTCTTATTTTAAATTTTTATGGATTTTGTTTTAAATTTTATTTATTGATTGTATTCTAACTATTGTATTGTGCGTGTGACTGTGTTTGATGCGCCTTGAGCAGACTATTGTTTGATAATGCGCTTTATAAATAAAATTATTATTATTATTATTATTATTATTATTATTATTATTATTATTATTATTATTATTATTATTATTCAAGGAAAAACACATCATTACAAACAATCAATGATTTACAGGATAGGCAACAAGCGAGCGTATAGAAGCCCACCCTGTATAACAAAATTCTACATAATAATTAAGTGACAGGCAATTGATAGTTTTTATGTAATCGTTCTTATATAGCGCTTTTTCAGCTCAAGAGCTGCTCAAGGCGCTGGCCGATACAGGATCTAACTCAAACCGCCCGAGGCGCCAACTTGCAGCCTTTGGGCGCACCGTAATAACGCCCCAGACAACTGAGCACAATCCTGGACAGCCAGGGATGGAGGAGAAGGACCTAGGTGCATGCTGGGTGTGTTCTTGTCACCGGCACTCACCCGTCTAGGACATGAGCGTCAGGATCTTTATAGTCCGTTATGATGGAATGTATGCGACACAGACTAGACTGGTTTATACTCTCATCCGAAGGAGTAGGAAACGGGAGTAAAGTGTCTTTCCCAAGGAAACAACACAATGCCCCGGCCTGGGCTCGAACCCGAGACCTTCAGATCCGCAAGCCAAAACTCTACCATTAGGCCACCATTCCTCCCAGTTGCATATAACTAAAGAAGAATACAACAATTAAAAAAATAAATAAATAAATAATAATAAGGTTTAGTAAATAATTACGCGGAATATGCAGAATAAAATTTAAAAAAAATGAAAACGATGAATCAAATAATTATTTAGCTAGAAATTAAATGCGTAGATAAATAAGAAATAGACATTTTTATACCAATAATTTCACCACTGTAAGCAGGTCATGAATATATTGTGCATTCCATTTGTCTTCTTCTGTGAACGATGCTGTACACTTTTCTTTCCATATTGAACCAATGCATAGACCAATGTAAACCTTAAAACGGGTGTTTGACATTTCAGAGTTTTGTCTTGTGATGCATATGGAGCAGTCTTTTTTGTGCCGTTCATTGTTTTTTAATGTCTGTAATTCCCCCTCCCCCCTTTCTTCCCCCCTACTTTTGTCTAAAATGCCCCCTGGGCTATGAGCCTTGTTTCATGTTTGGAATTATGTCACTAGTGGTTTTGTACCCTGGCAAGTGTCACGAATTGGCTAGTTTTAACTCTGCTCATTGACTATTAGCATGTGTAGTCATTGTACCCTTAAGAGAGTTAGTATAGTACACACAGCGAGCGAGCCACACACAGCGTAAGTGAGTCAGCACTTGAGCTTTGAATCTGAACATTTTACCCAATGATAGCTTAGGCAAAGCGGTTCGCGCCAGTTTGACTGTGTCAGAGCCTAACACAGTTTGGATCAGTCGTGTGTGAGACGAGGAAGAAGTAACATCTCCTTAGCTAGCAGAGAACTATCTTCACTCATAGACCAGGAAGCAGGACTTAGAATCTCAGAATTCTATTTAGTCAACACGGGCCTGAACTTGTCAAACAGGTAAATGAACACCCTTCTGTTTCATCGTGATATATTTATATTATTGTTGAAATTATGTTCGAAGAATTTGCTATGCATAAATGTGAATTGTTAATCCGAATTTGCGTGACCATGTGGAAACGCCGAACACGTGGCGAAACACGACCGGTTGCGCCGCCATGTTGCATCCCGTACGGAACCACTGTTGTTTAACTTATATGTATGTTTGCAGACCAATGGCTGTACTCGTGAATGTTTATAATATTATTATTAATTCTGTATGTGTATAGTTAGACACGATTGATATTTATGTATGTATAGGAATTTAGAGTTGAGACTCCAGTGGAACCCGGAAGTAGCAGAATGTTCGTCGCTTATGTATAGAGATGTGGAGCTATCACTGAGGGCTACTTTGGCTTTCAGTGAGACGCTCTGCACAAACCGATTATTCAGGGTTGTGCAGAATTTCGTCTCTTATATTACAGACGAGCAGGCGAGCTATCCCGAGCTATCCCGAGCTATCCCGAGCTATCCCGAGCTATCCTGTGAGCCCCACTCCACAGAAACGACAAGTTGGTTGAGGAACCTCTCCCGCACAAGTCGGAAAGAGCTACCTTGAAAAACACCCTGTCAGACCCCACAGCGTGGCAAGGGAACCCAACTACACAACGACACAGGTGGACCAGAAGCTACCTCACAGAAGGACTTCGAACACCCCACACATGAGTTAAGTGCATAAGGCGAAGGTGCACTTAAACTGATCATAACAGGACCACAGTAGTCCAACTCTTCAGAAACTGTAAAACGGACCACAGTAGTCCAAATCTACATGCAATCTAGTAGCAAGTGCCCGAGGAAGATATAACAGCTGCCTAGACTATCAGCGATCGAACTATTAGCATTGAAAGAGACTTTTTAAGTTAGATTAGTACTTAGAGAATCTTGTATAGAGTAGAAGAAATAAATGTGTGATTTTAACTGTTATCAAAAGGCTGGACTACATATGATTCATAGCCGTGTGAAAGCTAGTGTGACAGTATTCTTTTACCATTTTTCTATCTATTTCTGTACCCCAACCTTAACACAGAACGAGCTAAACAAATAAATTTATTAAAGTAGTTCATAGGGTGACTTACTAGCAGTTCCCACCGAATAAACGTGAGGGTCCATAATTCCATTGTGCAGAGCCCATAAACCCCACGTGACACTTTAATTGGCGAGCCTAGCTAGGATCTGTGTATAATAGGAATTGGGTATAACCGGACCTAAGTACAATAAAATTAGATAACAGTAGTAGTAGAATAACTTAGAATAGTAGAATAACTTAGAATAGTGTAAGGGTATAACACTGATCAGTTGTGGTGCACTATTCTTTAGTTAAAAACTTTTTTGCTTCAAATATTTTTGTGCCTGTATGTTGCATTGTTCTTTTGCAGGTTTTGCTTAAGTAACTGTTGTATGTCATTTGACTCTTGTTTTATTCTATTATTGATTACGAATTTGATTGTCTTTGCATTGTGGTTAGTGACTTGCAATATTGCTAGTGTTTTGGTATTCCACTTGATTCAGAGGGTGTTCATAGACACGTTTGGCAATGTCGGACCCAGTGGCCTTGAGATTGCGTTTCAAGGAACTAGGAGAAGCTTTACACTTAGCAGGGGGAGACCTAATTGCGTATATCAATGCAGAGCAAAAGAAACTAGCATTAGAGGCAGAGCAGAAGAAACTAGCCTTAGAAGCAGAGCAAAAGAAATTAGAACTAGAGCAGAAGAAAGTAGAGGCAGAGAGAGAAACGAGGAAATTAGAGCTAGCAGCAGAGAGAGATGCAGAAGTTAGGAAATGGGAGTATGAGAGGGCAGAAAAAGAAAAAGAGAGGGAAGAAAAGGAAAAAGAAAGACAGCATGAGTTAGAGCTAAGAAGATTGGGATCAGGAGCTTCAAGTTCTTCCTCAACCCCTCCCCACTCAGATCAGCTAGATGTAGCACCCAACCCTGTACAAGGAATGTCATTTCCACTGGGAACATTCAATGAGAGAGAAGAAGGTCTAGATCTCTATCTGACTAGGTTTGAGCGTCTAGCAACAGAGTACAAACTAGATCCCACTCATTGGTCTTTCAAGCTTAGTCAAGGGCTTAGAGGAAAGGCTTATGACATCTACAGTAAGCTACCGACTGACAGAGTGACTGACTATCACAAAGTAAAAGAGGCACTCCTAACGGGATTCGAACTGACAGGAGAATGCTACCGGCAAAAATTCCGCACCAATCGGAGAGTGAAAGGAGAGAGCTATGCGCAGTTCGCGGATTGGTTGTCCACAACGCTGGATAAGTGGATTAGCCAGTCAGCCACGGCTAAGACGTATGATGGACTGACAGAACTGTTAGTATGGGAACAGCTACGGGAAACCATGACCCCCGAGCTGAGAACATTCTCAGTAGAGCAGGGCGCGGAAAGACTGGAGGATCTGGTCAAGGTCGCAGATAGGTACGTGGCCGCACACGGAGAAGCCAAGAGCTTCAGGCGAGACCTAAAGCCTAACGGGAAAGAGACACAGAAACGAAGCCCTAACCGGGAAGAGCGCACCGCGAATAAGCCGAATAATCCCAGACCTGGGCAAAATAAAGGACCCAACACGGAATTCGGGAAAAGAGGTCCCGCAGAACAGAGACGGTATTGTTCGTTCTGCAACAGAAACAACCACTCCACCGCAGAATGTTTCAAGTTGGCCGCCCAACGTAGGGAAGAGCGCGAAAGCCGGCCAGCGCACAGAGTTCTAACTCAAAGCAGCGGTAACAAGCCACACACGATCGGAGATCACCCATCGGTGACAGACACGGTCAAGGTCAACGGGAAAGAAGCGAACTGTCTGTATGACACAGGTCTATCATACGACGCGATAGTTAGCGAATCTCTTGTATCGCGCGCGGACTTGACAGACAAGACAGTCGACTTACAAGGAGCAGACTTGACGAAACCGACGACTACTTGCCCAATAGCATGGATAGAAGTAGAGAGTAGGTACGTCACTTCCGGTTGCCATTTGAAGTCAAGTGGCTGTGTTTTTGTTCGGCTCTGCTGACTTTTGTCGATATTACTACTTCTAGTGGATCTCTACTTGTTTGGGATGCGACGGCTGGAACTGTAATTGATTGGATTAGTAGCAGTGGTTATTCTCTGTGGTGGACGGTTTGTACTTTTGTATTTATTTTACATTTGATTTTCACAGCGAGTGAACTCACAATCCTATCAACCGTGACATGGCGGCTACCGGTGTAGGCACCGATGTAGGCGATAGCAGCATAAGTAGGCCAAGCTATCGTGACACTGCCGCGTCCAATTCCAGTGTCAGGAGTGACAATATCGGTGTGCTACCTGTATTTGTCAGAAACATTCACCTTCCCTCCTCACAGAAAGATTACACTACAGCAGAAATTTGTGATGCAGCGGAGAAAACCGCTGGGTATGGAACCCTGATTGGTGCCCAGAAGATAAATGGCCTATGGAGAATTTACCCCACAACACCCTACGCACGTCAAAAACTGTTAATCTCTGGCATTACCCTTCGTGGGGTCAGAGTGACCCTCAGGGAGAAAAACCCGTTTGTTGTCAGCTCTTCTGATGGCGAGACGGAGACACCCACTACCAGAATTATCATCGGGAACGTTCCAATCTCATTCTCTGATGAAGAAATCTTTCAGGCCATCAAGGCACTTCCTCAAGTGGTTGACATCAGGTCAAAACTGATCAAAGAGAGGGATAGAGATGATAAGGGACAGCTGACAAGATGGTTAACAGGCCGAAGGCTTCTCTACATTTCTGTGCCCTCTACCCCACTCCCCAAGACCATGTCCTTGGGACCGTTCACTGCCTCATTGTATCATCGTGAGCAGAAGAAAACAGAACAAATGCAACTGCCTCTACCCCCCTGCCCCTTCCCCTCCCCCATCTGAATCTCAGTCAACCTCCATGCCCCCACCTCCCCCTCCACTCCCCCAGCCCCTCAACTCACCTACCAGCAACCAAAATCGCAGCCCTTCCCGTACCAGAGGCCGCTTGAGGCATCGTAAATCGACCCTCCCAGCTTTCCGACCCCTCCCAACGCACCCTCCAATTCAGGAGACAAAGTTCATCCGCATCAACCAAACGTAACCGCTCTCCTACCAACTCCCCCGAAATCAGTGACAAACAAGCCCGGCTCGGTGACAGCGATGAGGCCTATGAGCGTAGTCGCATTCCAATCGGTTGTGATCTCTCATTGGCTGACGGCCAGTCATTGAACGACGCGCATACTGCCGCGACTAAAATGCACGTGCCCCCGATCACCACGCATTCTCAACCTTCTTGAACCGCACGTGTGACTTTTGACCCGTGACGTAAACTACCCCAGCAACGGCCTACGGACTATGATTATGCCTACCGACTACGGACTTTACGATGGAGAGCATTAGTGTTTGCTCACTAAATGTAAATGGTTTGAAAAATAAATTCAAACGCAAATCTATTTTCAAATTATTAAAACAAAGAAAGTACGACGTCATTTGTCTACAAGAAACTAACATTACGGACAATGAAAAAGAGCTATGGGAAAAAGAATGGGATGGACAATTATATTATTCTTCTGGTCCTAATAGAAGTTTGGGACAAGTTATTTTAATCAAGAAAGGATTTACTTATGATATTCAGGTTGTGAGTAAAACAGACAGAATTCTGACGGTTTCTTGTAACAGTGAAAACGGACAAGTTAACTTTGTTAACATATACGCTCCAAACATATCAGTTCAAAAACGAGCATTTTATAACACACTTGTAGATCATCTTGATCAACTGGATGGTGAGAAAATAGTTTGTGGGGATTTTAACTGTGTCCTTGACAATAATCTTGACATAATAAGTGGGGATGCACATAGAACTGCAGACGTTGAATGCTTTCAAAAATTGACCAACAATTGCTTATTGAATGACGCTTGGCGCTTGTTTCACCCTACTGAAAAAGAATTTTCATGGAGTCGGAAAAATCCTTTTATATCCCGGCGTTTGGACTACATACTCGTATCAGATAATATTTTTGAAAAGCTTATTGACTGTAATATTGTCTCTGCGCCTCACACTGATCACAGAATTGTTGAACTGAAGTACAAAATATCTCACGTTCAACGTGGCCCATCATACTGGAAGTTCAATGACAGTTTATTACACGATATTAATTTTGTAAATACAATAAACCTTGTTTTAGATAACTTCAAGGAGGAAAACAGTGATTTAGACCCTCAATTAAAATGGGATCTATGCAAGATTGAAATTCGCGAGCACAGTATCGCATACTCCACCAAAAAGAAACGATCTCATCAAAATAATCTGGAAACACTACAAAAACAACTTGACTGCATTGACAAACAACTTGCGATTGATCCACACAATGATCTACTTCTAGTCGACAAAGAAAACATTAAGAAAGAGCTGGACATTTATGCCATTAGAGACGCGCGCAGTGCTCAGATACGCTCTCGAACAAAATTTGTAGAGGAAGGAGAAAAAAACACTAAGTATTTTTTAAATTTAGAAAAAGCAAGGGCAAATGCTAAAATTATGGATACACTGAAAACACAAGATGGTCGAACTGTTGTTAACCAAGAGGACATTTTAAAGGAACAGGTTTCATTCTACAGTGAAGTATATAGCAGGAAGGGAAACTTTAACGAGGAAAAGGCTGGAGATTTTATGAAAGGAGCAACTATTCCAAAGCTTTCTGAAGATCAAAATTCAGGATTAGAAACGGATATTACGTTAGAGGAATTGACCAAAACACTCAGTACTTTGAAAAACGATTCAGCTCCTGGCCCAGACGGCTTGACTACAAGTTTCTTGAAATTGTTCTGGAGGAGATTATCTGATCTAGTTACACAATCATTTAATGCTGCATATAATTTGGGAGAAATGTCTACTACACAGAAACAAGCTGTTATTACTCTTATACATAAAGGTAAAGACTTGCCAAGGGACGAGCTCTCGAACTGGCGCCCAATTTCACTAACAAACACGGACTATAAGCTGCTGGCAAAATGTTTAGCTACTCGATTATCCTCTGTTCTATCTGATATCATTCATGAGAATCAGACTGGTTTTGTGAAGGGTCGAAAGGCTAGCACTATGATAAGGTTAATCGATGACACTATTGATTTCATGAATACTTCTAATAACCCAGGTATCTTGTTAGCAGTCGACTATCGCCGTGCTTTCGACTCAATATCCAAGAATTTATGATTTGGGCTTTTAAACAGTTTGGCTTCGGGGAAAAGTTTGTTCACTGGATACAAGTATTAATTACAAACACAGAGAGTAGTATTAACTATTTGGGCTGGATTTCTGAAAGCTTTCCTGCTAACAGCGGAATAAGACAGGGTTGTCCGTTTTCACCGATGGGCTTTATTATTGCACTAGAACTTCTAGCCATTAAAATCCGTGCTGACAACAACGTTAAAGGTCTTCAGCTACCCATCCCGCATTATGCAGTGACCCCGGCTACGGTATTGAAAATATTGATGTATGCTGATGACATTACACTATTTTTAAGTGATAGAAACGATCTAGAGAGAGTGTTGCAACTGATCACTGCATTTTCCATTATCTCAAATTTGGAGATGAACAAAAATAAAACAGAAGCTATGTGGCTAGGCTCCTACCGAGCCTCTGGTGAAAAACCCTTTGATCTCTCTTGGAAAACAAAGACGAAAATTGTAGGCATTTACTTTTGCAACACTGTTCCTGCATCATCTATAGAGGAAAACTGGACAAAACGTATTCACAACATACGAAGTCTAATTGTATCTTGGTCCAAGAGAAATTTGAGTATTAGTGGCAAATTATGTATCATAAAAACCTTTCTATTGTCTCAACTAGTGTATGTAATGCAAGCTCTGGTTATCCCAGAAGATGTACTGAAGCAAATCAACACCATGCTATTTAGATTTCTGTGGAAGAAAAAATATTCAAATACCCGAGCATTTGAAAAGGTTAAAAGAACTGTTGTATGTAACACGTTTGAAAATGGAGGCCTTAATATGATTGATATAAACGAAATGCAAGCATCATTTCTGCTTTCGTGGGCCGTGGAGTTACAACACTCTTCGGGACAGTCCTGGTCAATTTTCCCCAAATATGTCTTTTCAAAACTGGGTGCTGATTATACATGCTTTACTTCAGATGCTTCTGTTAAAAACTTTGCTGGAATGTGTTATGTTAAATCTTTGTTCTGGAAGAATGTGTTGATCACCTGGCTAAACAATAAAACAAAATTAAGATTGCATGGGCAAAACACTGTAATTAAAAACTTCTGTCTTTGGAATAATGATTGCATTAAGTATAAAAATATATGTTTGTTTTTTAAAGATTGGCTGAAAGCAAATATCTTCTATGTAAGTGATATTGTAAACAAAGGCGAAATTATTACCTTTGAGCGCCTGTGTGATAGAGTAGGCTGCTCGCCATCACGCATGTTTGAATACAGCGCTATGTGCACTGCGCTTCGTGCCCGCGCGGCACAAACGCTTATGATTAATTTTTCTCATTCACAAGAATCTTTGTCCCTCCACCCCCCTCTCCCTTCTGCTCGTAAACTGAGACACCAGCTAACCGAGGCTAGAACAACACAACCATGTTCGGTTAATTTTTGGTTGAGAAAGTACGATCTCTCACTGACAGAGTCACATTGGATAATAGCAAATGAATCCACAAAGGAAGAAAGACTAAAATTATTACACTGGAAAATTCTACATAATATCTATCCCACAACTATACTTCTGAATAAGATGGGACTAAGGGATAATAAAAACTGTAAATACTGCAACGTAATTGATTATATTGAACATTTCTTTTTTCACTGTTCAAAGGTTAAAAAAGTGTGGACGCACTGCATAAACTATATTTATATACAAACAAACCGCATGGTGACTTTGTCTGAGACAGAAGTACTTTTGGGATACAACCCTCAAAGAATATCAATGAAATTTATTAAATTTGTTAACCATGTTATTTTGATTACAAAAATGGTCATTAGTAAATTTAAATATGGTACTGAAATTGATATTTGTATTTTGTTTGACATGGAAGTCAAAATTAGGAAGAATTGTCTTGAGATTTAACCAGATTTCAATCAATGTATATGCCTGATGTATGAATAACCATATTATATGATAAAAGCCTATGAAGAGGGCAAACGCTCGACTTTAAAATAAAATTGAAAAAAAAAATGGAAAGAAAAAAAAAGAAAAGAAAAAAAGAAAGAAAAGAAAAAAAAAAAAAAAAAAAAGGAAGTCTGAAGCGGACCCAAAAACTGAGGCAAAAAAAAAAAAAAAAAAAAAAAAAAAAAAAAAAAAAAAAGAGAGAGTAGGTACAGGACGAATCCAAGCAGCTGTGTTACAGAAACCCCTGTATGATCTAGGGCTAGGTTGTAGGTATGTGTTCTTAGGCACGCCCCCCAAAACTGTAGAGATAGCTGCAGTGCAAACCAGGGCCCAAGCTAAAACCCAACCACCCCAGCCCGAGTTCGCTCCGAATCCAGGACTCGAAGAGATCAAAACAGCACAGAAAGAAGACACCTCGATAGCGAAGTGCTTCCAGAAGCTACCCAAGGCGCACACACCCCCGCACAAGGGAGACTTCTACATGGAAGAGGGAGTTCTACATCGACAAGGAGATGGAGATCACACCCAACTAGTACTGCCAGCCACCCTTCGAGCCCAAGTACTAGAACTAGGCCACAGCATGCCACTCAGCGGACACATGGGAATTGGAGCCACAGTGCAGAGAATCAGCGCACACTACTATTGGCCAGGAATCACGGAGGATGTCAAGCGCTACGTGAAATCTTGCCACCAATGTCAACGATATTCCCCGCGACATCACACCGTACCAGTTACCTTAGGACCATCGGTAGTAGTCGGCGTGCCATTCCAGCAAGTCTCAGTAGACATAGTAGGACCACTGCCCATGACCAAGAAGCGGAACAGATTTCTACTCACACTCGTCGACGCATGTACGATGTGGTGCGAAGCAGTCCCGTTGCCAGCGATCGACACCAAGAAGATTGCAGATGCACTCATCGCCATCTTTACCAGAGTCGGATTCCCGGACAGCATTAGAACGGACAACGGATCTCAGTTCACCGGCCGCCTGATGCAAGACGTGTTCGAGTTGATACAAGTTCATCACATTCGCACACCACCATACCACCCCGCCAGCAACGGACAAGTAGAAAGACTGAATGGAACCCTTCTCACCATACTCAGGAAAGTCGCCGACGACAATCCAGAAGCGTGGGACACCTACGTGAATGCGGCACTGTTCGCATACCGAGAAAACGCCCCATGCAGCCACAGGCTACACCCCGTCAACATTGCTATTCGGCAGACCGCTAGCAGGACCGCTAGAAGCCCTACGCAGAAGTTGGACGGAAGCCAAGATAGACGACACACCAAGAGGTGCCACCAAGTACGTCGCAGACCTGCAGGAAACCCTCAAAGCAACGTGGAAGAAAGCTGGTGAAGCACTGAAGAAGGCAAGAGCCCGTCAGGCGAAGTACTACAACCGCCACGCGAAGGACAGAGAACTGCAAGTCGGCGATCAAGTGCTACTCTTACTTCCAAGTGGAACCAACAAGCTGGACATCGCTTGGAGAGGACCGTACCGGGTGACTGCCAAGAAATCCAAGACAGTCTACCAAGTAGAGGTGAACGGGAGAGCCCGATACCACCACATCAATCTCCTTAAGAAGTATACGGACCGACCAGCGACCCCAGCACTCACAACTTGCTAGCCATCGCCATCGCGGAAGAAGGAGAAAGCATGGAGACCAATGCAGTAGAGTATCCCCTGCACTCCAAAGAAACCTACAAAGACGTGATACTCAACGGAGACCTAGCCGCTAAACAGCGACAGCAAGTACTACAGGTCATTCGACAACATCAGACTGTGCTCACAGACCGACCAGGGAGGACAGACCTCGTCGAAGTAACCTTAACGGTGACCGACCCAACACCCGTCCGCCAGAAGCTCTACCCGATGCCACTGTCTCAGCAGCGAGCCATCAAGGAAGAGATAGACACCTTACTGGCAGCCGGAATCATCTCAGAGTCTACTTCACCCTACAGCGCAGGCACGGTATTGTTGCGAAAACCCAACGGAGAGCATCGACTGTGCATCGACTTCAGACTCCTGAATGCGGTAACGCAGTTCCAGCCAGAGCCACTCCCGGACCAGACAGACCTATTTGCCAAGCTACAGCGAGCGAAGTACTTCTCACGCATCGACCTCAGCAAAGGATACTACCAGATACCAGTGCAACCGCAAGTCCGAAAGTACCTAGCTTTCAGCACTATGGAAGGACACTTCGAATTCAACGTGCTTCCATTCGGACTCCACAACGCACCCAGCATCTTCAGCGCAATGATGCGAAAACTCCTGGCACCCCTGAGCAGCGAGCACCTACACTCGTTTATGGACGACATCCTCATCGCAACGCCTACGTGGGAGGAACATGTCACGCTCCTACAGCAACTACTCGCACGCCTCAGAGACACAGGATTGACGGCAAGACCCACCAAATGTCAGATTGGATTCACGGAACTAGAATTTCTGGGGCACACCATAAGTCAAGGAAGCCTGCGACCGGTAGAAAAGACCGTGAAACGCCTACTCGACGCTCCTAGGCCCAAGACCAAGAAGGAAGTGCAGTCGTTTCTAGGACTCTGCGGCTTCTACCAGAAGTTCATCCCCAACTACAACAGCATCGCCGTGCCACTGACAAATGGAACCCGGAAAATCGCCCCGGACAAAGTAGTATGGACAGCCGAATGCGAGACAGCATTCCAAACACTCAAGGACAGAATGACATCGGCGCCAGTACTCCACCTACCCGATTTGACTCAGCCATTCGTTCTTCGCACAGACGCAAGCGACTTAGGCCTCGGAGCAGTACTGCTACAGCGCGACCCCAAGAATGCAGAGACGCTATTCCCTGTCGCCTACGCCAGCAGAAAATTGAGACCCGCCGAGACCCACTACGCCACGTCGGAGAAAGAATGTCTTGGACTAGTCTGGGCCATACAGAAGTTTCAACTCTACCTGTATGGGACCCCCTTCACAGTTCAGGTGGACCACCAACCACTATCGTTCCTGGCAGCCTCCAAGTCTTTGAACTCTCGCCTGATGCGATGGGCACTCACCCTTCAGGCATACTCATTCCAAATCGAGTACATCCCCGGCAAAGAGAACCACGGAGCCGACTACCTCAGTCGCCATCTCGTGGAGGACACAGCAGCTGTCGCCCACCCAACACAACTAAGGGCCACAGCACCAGAATTCGTCCCCGCCCAATAAAACCCTGTCACTAGTGTCCATAGCTACCTGGCACAGCATTGCAGCTCAGGTAGAGCAACTTAACTAGTTTGTAAATAGGACCCTAGGATAGTGCAGCGTTAAACTAGGCTCTGTAGTAGAAAAAGGTCGAATCCAGTAGTCATCGCCTTTTTTCAGTTGAGGGAGCCTGTCACGAATTGGCTAGTTTTAACTCTGCTCATTGACTATTTAGCATGTGTAGTCATTGTACCCTTAAGAGAGTTAGTATAGTACACACAGCGAGCGAGCCACACACAGCGTAAGTGAGTCAGCACTTGAGCTTTGAATCTGAACATTTTACCCAATGATAGCTTAGGCAAAGCGGTTCGCGCCAGTTTGACTGTGTCAGAGCCTAACACAGTTTGGATCAGTCGTGTGTGAGACGAGGAAGAAGTAACATCTCCTTAGCTAGCAGAGAACTATCTTCACTCATAGACCAGGAAGCAGGACTTAGAATCTCAGAATTCTATTTAGTCAACACGGGCCTGAACTTGTCAAACAGGTAAATGAACACCCTTCTGTTTCATCGTGATATATTTATATTATTGTTGAAATTATGTTCGAAGAATTTGCTATGCATAAATGTGAATTGTTAATCCGAATTTGCGTGACCATGTGGAAACGCCGAACACGTGGCGAAACACGACCGGTTGCGCCGCCATGTTGCATCCCGTACGGAACCACTGTTGTTTAACTTATATGTATGTTTGCAGACCAGTGGCTGTACCCGTGAATGTTTATAATATTATTATTAATTCTGTATGTGTATAGTTAGACACGATTGATATTTATGTACGTATAGGAATTTAGAGTTGAGATTCCAGTGGAACCCGGAAGTAGCAGAATGTTCGTCGCTTATGTATAGAGATGTGGAGCTATCACTGAGGGCTACTTTGGCTTTCAGTGAGACGCTCTGCACAAACCGATTATAGGGTTGTGCAGAATTTCGTCTCTTATTCACACTTTTCTGCAATCCTATGCACCAACGGGAATCCCCTCTATGAAACATACTTCCGGTTTTTTTCTCCGCGTGTTTTAGTGAGTTATTTCCAAATATTCAAGAATAATAACATGTGTCACTGGCCACCTGTATCGTACCCTCACATATTTTTTTTCTGCAGTTTATTATCCCTTTCTATCGCCAGTGGCGCGCCTAAACCCTACCTACCTAACATTATTTGTGAATTTTTGAAAAATATTCGGAAAAAACATAACGCCCAGATGCTGGCTCGAACCCACACCTGTTAGGCACCATTGGTTTCTGGCTTGTGGACAAGGCAAGTTAGTCCCGCCTTAGCCCACTTGGCCACAACGCTCGCCTAACATATAGTCAGTTACTTCGTGTTTTGTGAAGGTTGCGACGGCGAAGCTTTTGAAAACTACAAGAGTCTTCAGGTCCTGTTTCACTTTCTGTCGATGATCGACGCACCTCCGAAGTCGCCACAAATACAGGCCTCTACGATTGTTTTTTGCATCCTTTCACTGAGCATGTACTTCCTCCACCGTTTTTATACTTATCCCACTCGTTTTCTGGCTCTAACAATCGTCGTTTTCGGCAATTTGCCATATTTAAAAGTCACGCATCAAGCATTGATAAAAGCAAAACAAGCTAGACCGGAACTTGGTTTCATGCTAACCTCGTTTTAATTTATAATGGCGATACCCACGAGTTTTTATGAGAGGTGCCGGAAAGTTGTGAATATTACAGACGAGCAGGCGAGCTATCCCGAGCTATCCTGTGAGCCCCACTCCACAGAAACGACAAGTTGGTTGAGGAACCTCTCCCGCACAAGTCGGAAAGAGCTACCTTGAAAAACACCCTGTCAGACCCCACAGCGTGGCAAGGGAACCCAACTACACAACGACACAGGTGGACCAGAAGCTACCTCACAGAAGGACTTCGAACACCCCACACATGAGTTAAGTGCATAAGGCGAAGGTGCACTTAAACTGATCATAACAGGACCACAGTAGTCCAACTCTTCAGAAACTGTAAAACGGACCACAGTAGTCCAAATCTACATGCAATCTAGTAGCAAGTGCCCGAGGAAGATATAACAGCTGCCTAGACTATCAGCGATCGAACTATTAGCATTGAAAGAGACTTTTTAAGTTAGATTAGTACTTAGAGAATCTTGTATAGAGTAGAAGAAATAAATGTGTGATTTTAACTGTTATCAAAAGGCTGGACTACATATGATTCATAGCCGTGTGAAAGCTAGTGTGACAGTATTCTTTTACCATTTTTCTATCTATTTCTGTACCCCAACCTTAACACAGAACGAGCTAAACAAATAAATTTATTAAAGTAGTTCATAGGGTGACTTACTAGCAGTTCCCACCGAATAAACGTGAGGGTCCATAATTCCATTGTGCAGAGCCCATAAACCCCACGTGACAGCAAGCCAGGGTACACAGGTTGCTGTTTAAAATGTAGACAGAGAGACAACTGTTGTCTGCGAGTTTCATTTGGACGATGATACCTCCCCATATCCCCCTTGATACCTCCCCATGCCCCCACCCCTGATATCTCCCCGTCCCCCCCATGATGCCTCACCATACCCCCTTGATACCTCCCCGAACCCACTTGATACCTCCCCAAACCCCCTTGATACCTTCCGTACCCCCCTTGTAACCTACCTGTACCCTCCTTGATACTTCCCCGTTGATCGTTTCGCAGGTATGGATGAAAGGAATCGACCATCACCATACCCCCTTATATATACCCGTATCCCCGTTATGCCTACCCATGCCCCTTTAAACCTACCTTTTAAAAAATTAATAAGTAAAAACAATTAGCCTGATAATATAATCTTACCTGCTTTTTCCTTTAATGAATCTTCTACCTTTTTATTTTTATGCCTGTGTCTGTGGTGAGTGCTGCTGGTGATGTATGCCTGTGTTGGGTAAATGTCTATGAACTGGATGTATGTGTGTGTATGGGCAGTGTGTATGTGCGGATGGTGTCGGGGGGCTGCCGTTAGTTGTTTTGTGCAAGTTGTTATTGTTTGTAGACATCCTCATGTATATCAGATATTGTTGTGATTTTTTTTTAAATATTTTTTTATATAATTAGAGAGCACTCATACCCCCATTGTAAGTGTCACGAATTGGCTAGTTTAAACTCTGCCTATCGACTATTTAGCATTGTGTAGCCTTTGTAACAGTAGAGAGTTAGTATAGGACACAGCAGCAATTAAATTACAGCACACTGCGAGCCTGAGCCACACACACAGCGCAGTGACGTCAGCACTTGAGTTTTGAATCGGACCGTTGGAACCAATGGGAGAGCTTAGGCAAAGTGGTTGGAGCCAGTTTGACTGGGTCCAAACCACGCACAGTTTTGGGCAGTTGGGAGTAATACACCGAAGTGTTAACAGCTAGAAAGCTGGCAGAGAAATCTCTACACACTTAGACCAGGAAGCAGGACTTAGAATCTTAGAATTCTATCAAGTCACAACGGGCCTGAACTTGTCAAACAGGTAAATGAACACCCTTCTGTTTCATCGTGATATATTTATATTATTGTTGAAATTATGTTTGGGAATTTGCTATGCATAAATGTGAATTGTTAATCCGAATTTGCGTGACCATGTGGAAACGCCGAACACGTGGTGAAACACGACCGGTTGCGCCGCCATGTTGTATCCCGTACGGAACCACTGTTGTTTAACTTATATGTATGTTTGCAGACCAGTGGCTGTACCACTGAATGTTTATAATATTATTAATTCTGTATGTGTATAGTTAGCCACGATTGATATTTATGTATGTATAGGAATTTAGAGGGAGATTCCAGTGGAACCCGGAAGTAGCAGAATGTTCGTCGCTTATGTATAGAGATGTGGAGCTATCACTGAGGGCTACTTGGCTTTCAGTGAGACGCTCTGCACAAACCGATTATTCAGGGTTGTGCAGAATTTCGTCTCTTATATTACACGGGCAGGCGAGCTATCCCGAGCTATCCCGAGCTATCCTGTGAACCCCACTCCACAGAAACGACTAGTTGGCGGAGTATCCTCTACCGCACAAGACGGAAGGAGCTACCCGGAAAACTCCCTGTCAGACCCCACAGCGTGGCAAGGGAACCCAACTACACAACGACACAGGTGGACCAGAAGCTACCTCACAGAAGGACTTCGAACCCCCACTCATGAGTTAAGTGCATAACACGAAGGTGCACTTAAACTGATCATAGCAGGACCACAGTAGTCCAACTCTTCAGAAACTGTAAAACGGACCACAGTAGTCCAAATCTACATGAAATATTATAGCAAGTGCCCGAGGAAGAAAATAACAGCTACCTAGACTATCAGCGATCGAACTATTAGCATCGAAAGAGACTTTTTAAGTTAGATTAGTACTTAGAGAATCTTGTATAGAGTAGAAGAAATAAATGTGTGATTTTAACTGTTATCAAGTGGCTGGTCTACATATGATTCATAGCCGTGTGAAAGCTAGTGTGACAGTAATCTTTTACCATTTTTCTATCTATTTCTGTATCCCAACCTTACCACAGAACGAGCTAAACAAATAAATTTATTAAAGTAATTCATAGGGTGACTACTAGCAGTTCCCACCGAATAAACGTGAGGGTCCATAATTCCATTGTGCAGAGCCCATAAACCCCACGTGACACTTTAATTGGCGAGCCTAGCTAGGATCTGTGTATAATAGGAATTGGGTATAACCGGACCTAAGTACAATAAAATTAGATAACAGCAGTAGTAGAATAACTTAGAATAGTGTAAAGGTATAACACTGATCAGTTGTGGTGCACTATTCTTTAGTTAAAAACTTTTTTGCTTCAAATATTTTGGTGCCTGTATGTTGCATTGTTCTTTTGCAGGTTTTGCTTAAGTAACTGTTGTATGCCATTTGACTTTTGTTTTATTCTATTATCGATTACGAATTTGATTGTCTTTGCATTGTTTTTATTGACTTGCAATATTGCTAGTGTTTTGGTATTCCACGTGATTCAGAGGTTGTTCATAGACACGTTTGACAATGTCGGACCCAGTGGCCTTGAGATTGCGTTTCAAGGAACTAGGAGAAGCTTTACACTTAGCAGGGGCAGACCTAATTGCGTATATCAATGCAGAGGTAGAGAAACAGGAGGCTAAGGCAGAGAGAGCAGCAGAAAGGGAGGCGAAGAAACTAGCCTTAGAAGCAGAGCAAAAGAAATTAGAATTAGAAGCAGAACAGAAGAAACTAGAATTAGACGCAGAGCAGAAGAAATTAGACGCAGAGCAGAAGAAATTAGAAGCAGAGCAGAAGAAATTAGAAGCAGAGCAGAAGAAACTAGAATTAGAAGGAGAACAGAAGAAGGCAGCATTAGCAGCCGAGAGAGAAGCAGAAGTTAGGAGATGGGAGTATGAGAGGGCAGAAAAAGAAAAAGAGAGGGAAGAAAAGGAAAAAGAAAGACAGCATGAGTTAGAGCTAAGAAGATTGGGATCAGGAGCTTCAAGTTCTTCCTCAACCCCTTCCCACTCAGATCAGCTAGAGGTAGCATCCAACCCTGTACAAGGAATGTCATTTCCACTGGGAACATTCAATGAAAGAGAGGAAGGTCTAGATCTCTATCTGACTAGGTTTGAGCGTCTAGCAACAGAGTACAAACTAGATCCCACTCATTGGTCTTTTAAGCTTAGTCAAGGGCTTAGAGGAAAGGCTTATGACATCTACAGTAAGCTACCGACTGACAGAGTGACTGACTACCACAAAGTAAAAGAGGCACTCCTAACGGGATTCGAACTAACAGGAGAATGCTATCGGCAAAAGTTCCGCACCAATCGGAGAGTGAAAGGAGAGAGCTATGCGCAGTTCGCGGATCGGTTGTCCACAATGCTGGATAAGTGGATTAGCCAGTCAGCCACGGCTAAGACGTATGATGGACTGACAGAACTGTTAGTATGGGAACAGCTACGGGAAACCATGACCCCCGAGCTGAGAACATTCTCAGTAGAACAGGGCGCGGAAAGACTGGAAGATCTGGTCAAGGTCGCAGATAGGTACGTGGCCGCACACGGAGAAGCCAAGAGCTTCAGGCGAGACCTAAAGCCTAACGGGAAAGAGGCACAGAAACGAAGCCCTAACCGGGAAGAGCGCACCGCGAATAAGCCAAATAACCCCAGACCTGGGCAGAATAAAGGACCCAACACGGAATTCGGGAAAAGAGGTCCTGCAGAGCAAAGACGGTATTGTTCGTTCTGCAACAGAAACAATCACTCCACCGCAGAATGTTTCAAGTTGGCCGCACAACGTAGGGAAGAGCGCGAAAGCCGGCCAGCGCACAGAGTTCTAACTCAAAGCAGCGGTAACAAGCCACACACAATCGGAGATCACCCATCGGTGACAGACACGGTCAAGGTCAACGGAAAAGAAGCGAACTGTCTGTATGACACAGGTCTATCATACGACGCGATAGTTAGCGAATCTCTTGTATCGCGCGCGGACTTGACGGACAAGACAGTCGACTTACAAGGAGCAGACTTGACGAAACCGACGACTACTTGCCCAATAGCTTGGATAGAAGTAGAGAGTAGGTACGTCACAGGACGAATCCAAGCAGCTGTTTTACAGAAACCCCTGTATGATCTAGTGCTAGGTTGTAGGTATGTGTTCTTAGGCACGCCCCCTAAAACTGTAGAGATAGCTGCAGTGCAAACCAGGGCCCAAGCTAAAACCCAACCACCCCAGCCCGAGTTCGCTCCGAATCCAGGACTCGAAGAGATCAAAACAGCACAGAAAGAAGACACCTCGATAGCGAAGTGCTTCCAGAAGCTACCCAAGGCGCACACACCCCCCGCACAAGGGAGACTTCTACATGGAAGAGGGAGTTCTACATCGACAAGGAGATGGAGATCACACCCAACTAGTACTACCAGCCACCCTTCGAGCCCAAGTACTAGAACTAGGCCACAGCATGCCACTCAGCGGACACATGGGAATTGGAGCCACAGTGCAGAGAATCAGCGCACACTACTATTGGCCAGGAATCACGGAGGATGTCAAGCGCTACGTGAAATCTTGCCACCAATGTCAACGATATTCCCCGCGACATCACACCGTACCAGTTACCTTAGGACCATCGGTAGTAGTCGGCGTGCCATTCCAGCAAGTCTCAGTAGACATAGTAGGACCACTGCCCATGACCAAGAAGCGGAACAGATTTCTACTCACACTCGTCGACGCATGTACGATGTGGTGCGAAGCAGTCCCGTTGCCAGCGATCGACACCAAGAAGATTGCAGATGCACTCATCGCCATCTTTACCAGAGTCGGATTCCCGGACAGCATTAGAACGGACAACGGATCTCAGTTCACCGGCCGCCTGATGCAAGACGTGTTCGAGTTGATACAAGTTCATCACATTCGCACACCACCATACCACCCAGCCAGCAACGGACAAGTAGAAAGACTGAATGGAACCCTTCTCACCATCCTCAGGAAAGTCGCCGACGACAATCCAGAAGCGTGGGACACCTACGTGAATGCGGCACTGTTCGCATACAGAGAAACGCCCCATGCAGCCACAGGCTACACCCCGTCAACTTTGCTTTTCGGCAGACCTCTCGCAGGACCGCTAGAAGCCCTACGCAGAAGTTGGACGGAAGCCAAGATAGACGACACACCAAGAGGTGCCACCAAGTACGTCGCAGACCTGCAGGAAACCCTCAAAGCAACGTGGAAGAAAGCTGGTGAAGCACTGAAGAAGGCAAGAGCCCGTCAGGCGAAGTACTACAACCGCCACGCGAAGGACAGAGAACTGCAAGTCGGCGATCAAGTGCTACTCTTACTTCCAAGTGGAACCAACAAGCTGGACATCGCTTGGAGAGGACCGTACCGGGTGACTGCCAAGAAATCCAAGACAGTCTACCAAGTAGAGGTGAACGGGAGAGCCCGATACCACCACATCAATCTCCTTAAGAAGTATACGGACCGACCAGCGACCCCCAGCACTCACAACTTGCTAGCCATCGCCATCGCGGAAGAAGGAGAAAGCATGGAGACCAATGCAGTAGAGTATCCCCTGCACTCCAAAGAAACCTACAAAGACGTGATACTCAACGGAGACCTAGCCGCTAAACAGCAACAGCAAGTACTACAGGTCATTCGCCAACATCAGACTGTGCTCACAGACCGACCCGGGAGGACAGACCTCGTCGAAGTAACCTTAACGGTGACCGACCCAACACCCGTCCGCCAGAAGCTCTACCCGATGCCACTGTCGCAGCAGCGAGCCATCAAGGAAGAGATAGACACCTTACTGGCAGCCGGAATCATCTCAGAGTCTACCTCACCCTACAGCGCAGGCACGGTATTGTTGCGAAAACCCAACGGAGAGCATCGACTGTGCATCGACTTCAGACTGTTGAATGCCGTAACGCAGTTCCAGCCAGAGCCACTCCCGGACCAGACAGACCTATTTGCCAAGCTACAGCGAGCGAAGTACTTCTCACGCATCGACCTCAGCAAAGGATACTACCAGATACCAGTACAACCACGAGTCCGAAAGTACCTAGCGTTCAGCACTATGGAAGGACACTTCGAGTTCAACGTGCTTCCATTCGGACTCCACAACGCACCCAGCATCTTCAGCGCCATGATGCGAAAACTCCTGGCACCCCTGAGCAGCGAGCACCTACATTCGTTTATGGACGACATCCTCATCGCAACACCTACGTGGGAGGAACATGTCACGCTCCTACAGCAACTACTCGCCCGCCTCAGAGACACGGGATTGACGGCAAGACCCACCAAATGTCAGATTGGATTCACGGAACTAGAATTTCTGGGACACACCATCAGTCAAGGAAGCCTGCGACCGGTAGAGAAGACAGTGAAACGCCTACTCGACGCTCCTAGGCCCAAGACCAAGAAGGAAGTACAGTCGTTTCTAGGACTCTGCGGCTTCTACCAGAAGTTCATCCCCAACTACAACAGCATCGCCGTGCCACTGACAAATGGAACCCGGAAAATCGCCCCGGACAAAGTCGTATGGACAGCGGAATGCGAGACAGCATTCCAAACACTCAAGGACAGAATGACATCGGCGCCAGTACTTCCACCTACCCGATTTGACTCAGCCATTCGTTCTTCGCACCGACGCAAGCGACTTAGGCCTCGGAGCAGTACTGCTACAGCGCGACCCCAAGAATGCGGAGACGCTATTCCCTGTCGCCTACGCCAGCAGAAAATTGAGACCCGCCGAGACCCACTACGCCACGTCGGAGAAAGAATGTCTTGGACTAGTCTGGGCCATACAGAAATTCCAACTCTACCTGTATGGGACCCACTTCACAGTTCAGGTGGACCACCAACCACTATCGTTCCTGGCAGCCTCCAAGTCTTTGAACTCTCGCCTGATGCGATGGGCACTCACCCTTCAGGCATACTCATTCCAAATCGAGTACATCCCCGGCAAGGAAAACCACGGAGCCGACTACCTCAGTCGCCATCTCGTGGAGGACACAGCAGCTGTCGCCCACCCAACACAACTAAGGGCCACAGCACCAGAATTCGTCCCCGCCCAGTAATACCCTGTCACTAGTGTCCATAGCTACCTGGCACAGCATTGCAGCTCAGGTAGAGCAACTTACTTAGTTTGTAAATAGGACCCTAGGATAGTGCAGCGTTAAACTAGGCTCTATAGTAGAAAAAGGTCGAATCCAGTAGTCATCGCCTTTTTTCAGTGAGGGAGCCTGTCACGAATTGGCTAGTTTAAACTCTGCCTATCGACTATTTAGCATTGTGTAGCCTTTGTAACAGTAGAGAGTTAGTATAGGACACAGCAGCAATTAAATTACAGCACACTGCGAGCCTGAGCCACACACACAGCGCAGTGACGTCAGCACTTGAGTTTTGAATCGGACCGTTGGAACCAATGGGAGAGCTTAGGCAAAGTGGTTGGAGCCAGTTTGACTGGGTCCAAACCACGCACAGTTTTGGGCAGTTGGGAGTAATACACCGAAGTGTTAACAGCTAGAAAGCTGGCAGAGAAATCTCTACACACTTAGACCAGGAAGCAGGACTTAGAATCTTAGAATTCTATCAAGTCACAACGGGCCTGAACTTGTCAAACAGGTAAATGAACACCCTTCTGTTTCATCGTGATATATTTATATTATTGTTGAAATTATGTTTGGGAATTTGCTATGCATAAATGTGAATTGTTAATCCGAATTTGCGTGACCATGTGGAAACGCCGAACACGTGGTGAAACACGACCGGTTGCGCCGCCATGTTGTATCCCGTACGGAACCACTGTTGTTTAACTTATATGTATGTTTGCAGACCAGTGGCTGTACCACTGAATGTTTATAATATTATTAATTCTGTATGTGTATAGTTAGCCACGATTGATATTTATGTATGTATAGGAATTTAGAGGGAGATTCCAGTGGAACCCGGAAGTAGCAGAATGTTCGTCGCTTATGTATAGAGATGTGGAGCTATCACTGAGGGCTACTTGGCTTTCAGTGAGACGCTCTGCACAAACCGATTATTCAGGGTTGTGCAGAATTTCGTCTCTTATATTACAGACGGGCAGGCGAGCTATCCCGAGCTATCCCGAGCTATCCTGTGAACCCCACTCCACAGAAACGACTAGTTGGCGGAGTATCCTCTACCGCACAAGACGGAAGGAGCTACCCGGAAAACTCCCTGTCAGACCCCACAGCGTGGCAAGGGAACCCAACTACACAACGACACAGGTGGACCAGAAGCTACCTCACAGAAGGACTTCGAACCCCCACTCATGAGTTAAGTGCATAACACGAAGGTGCACTTAAACTGATCATAGCAGGACCACAGTAGTCCAACTCTTCAGAAACTGTAAAACGGACCACAGTAGTCCAAATCTACATGAAATATTATAGCAAAGTGCCCGAGGAAGAAAATAACAGCTACCTAGACTATCAGCGATCGAACTATTAGCATCGAAAGAGACTTTTTAAGTTAGATTAGTACTTAGAGAATCTTGTATAGAGTAGAAGAAATAAATGTGTGATTTTAACTGTTATCAAGTGGCTGGTCTACATATGATTCATAGCCGTGTGAAAGCTAGTGTGACAGTAATCTTTTACCATTTTTCTATCTATTTCTGTATCCCAACCTTACCACAGAACGAGCTAAACAAATAAATTTATTAAAGTAATTCATAGGGTGACTACTAGCAGTTCCCACCGAATAAACGTGAGGGTCCATAATTCCATTGTGCAGAGCCCATAAACCCCACGTGACAGTAAGTGCCAAATCTGGATAAATAAAGTTGTTTGAATTGAATTGAATAATAATAATAATAATAATCATAATAATACTACTACTACTACTACTACTACTAATAATAATATTGAATATAGAATAATACAAATAGAAATCATAAAAAACCCAAGGTTTTAAAAGAAAATTTGATATAAGAAATAATAATAATAATAATAATAATAATAATTTATTATTAATAGTTTATAAATAATAATAATAATAATAATAATAATAAGAATAATAATAAATTAAAGGTAAAAAGCCTAAATTAAAAAGAAAAATATCCATATTGTAGTGTAAAAAAAAAAAAAGGACCGCGTGAGATTTGAACTTGGGTTGCCCTGCACGGTAGGCGATTGTTTTACCCAGTAAGCTACCAAGGCTTCATAGAAAGACCATCAATTTTTTGGTCTATATGGGAAAACATGCTGAAACCTCAATTTGATTTTTAATGGAAGCGCGCAGAATGAGGCTATTGCAGTTTGTGGACATTTTGTTTATTTATTTATCTCAGAAACGGTTAAACGTTCGGTAAGGAAATGTCGGCTATAACGATTTCGCTGGTTTTGAGCACACAGCAGGCCGATCCTTAGCGCCCAGCACCTGCCCAGATCAGCGTCTATACCGGACAAACTTTATAGTAGAGGCGAAGAAGGACTTCCGGCTAAGCAATTTATATATATAGATGTGGTTTTGCTAATAAAAGGACAAAGTTCCAATGCAAAGCGCTGACAGGATTTTCCTATTGCATTTAGAGAAATGACTATTAAAGATCTCCGCCACGCCAAGCGTTTCAAATATGGCGCATTCTTTGGAATATGTTGTGTGAATTGGTATTTGAAGAGCTTTGGTGCATTTATGGTTTAGGCACATTTTCCGTTTATTTATTTTATTTTATGAAATCGGTACATAAATGTTATCGGCAACATGGCTTGGAATATGACATAAGCCTATGTCCAACGAGGTCTATTCAATGGTTCACGCGCCTTCGGCTCCTGGATATAATTATCTCGTTGGACATAGACTGTCATATTCCGATAAACAATGCTATAAAGTATCACACTCATGGCAGCGATATAGGTCTACACACCTTTTTATCTTCCAGCAGTTGGGACAGATGAGGATGAGGGATGGTGATGATGACGGTTGATTTATTGATTGATAAGGATGATGTATGTTTGATGAATGGCGATGGCAGACGCAAACCTTTTTCTTAATGCAGGACTAAACAAACATATCATAGTCGTTGATGTCGACTTTTAGTACATAATGCTGGTGTGTGTGTGTGTGTGTGTGTGTGTGTGTGTGCGTGTGTGTGTGTGTGTGTGTGTGTTGGATCATCAAAATTAGTAGGCTACATAACACACTAACACAACAATGCACGCACACACGTACAAGCACAAACATTGAAGGAGACTACAGATGAGGCATGTAGGCCTAGTTTGTTATAAAACGAAAAAGGACACCATGCATGACCAAAGTGAACACATACACACACCACATAGTGCGTTGAAGGAGACAACAGACGTGACTTGTAGTTTACTGTAAAACAGGAGAACCATACCAAGAGAAGAGAGAGAAAATACATCACATGAATTGCAAAAAGGCTGCTTCCTTGTTCAGTTCACTATTTTTTTGTTTACGTAAATCATGCAGGAACAGTTGTAATCGCAAATGATTCCATTAAAACTTATGGGAAGGGAGGGGGGGTGGGGGGAGGGGGAGGGAAATCGTCCCCTTCTAACTACATTGATTTTTTTTAATTTAAAAACAAAAAGCGTACCCTCACGCCTTAGTAGGCTCATCAGTTTGTATTATCATGTACATCAGATCTCTCTCGGGTGTAGATTGGCGCTTCAGGCATCGAAAATGCTAATTATTACAACAGATGCTCCATTCCTTAGCTCTTGCTTCACTAAGGGTACAGATCTAGTTTAACATTACTCCTGTTACCGCCAAATACAAGGCAGAAGAGAATGAGCTAGAGCAGCAATCTGCGGCCGTTGAAGAGATGGCGGAACGGGAGAGGGGAGGGGGGGGGGCGGAAAGGCAACGTAAAAGAAGAAGAAGAAAAAGAATAATAATAATAAGAAGAACAACAACAACAACAGAATAACAACAAAGCAAAACGATTGTCGTAGTACTTTATACCGTTACGGATTTGCAAATGTACTTATTCTTGGAAAACTTGTTTTTATCACAGAAAATGCTCGGAATGTGCATACAATTTAGTACAGTATAACATGTTTTGTACAAAATAAATTAAATGACGGTCCTCAGAACAATGACAGTCTTTGCGCAGATTGACAAATTTTGTCTGTCTGCCTGCCTGTCTGTCTCTCGCACAATTACACCTACGTATTCAGTCACACAAATACGCGCGTACGCAGAATCATTTCCGCCGGAACTTTGTAAAAACAGGATACAATAATACTCCCTTTTAACATTGTTATAAGAGTATTGTCAAAACATTTTGAGTAGTCTACAACAGTAGCAACTAACATTCAGTCTAGTCACACGAAACATTAGTCATCCATTCCCTACTAGGTTTCATTCTTGTTTGTTTTAATGTAAGGATACCGATACACACATACTAGCTTGACACTGTAAGCCCCCTCCACCCCAAACCCCTCCCCACTCTGTGGGAGTGCCGGGGTTTTGTGTATTTAAAAAAAAACAACCTTTTGTGGAAATGTAGTGCTTTAAATTACCACTGTTTCTGTTATCCTCATTTGTTCTTTCTCTTTCCTAATCTGTTCTATCACTCTACTATCTTCTTCGCTAGACCAGTCACCTACCCTTTTTCTTGAAAACTCTTCCAAAATTCCTCATTTGTGTATAGGAGTCAGCTTGGGGCTATTGGACGCTTTCTGCCAAATGATCACTAAGGCTTTCTACGGTATTATTATTTAGCATGTTTTGTTAATATTTTATAATGATGTTTATATTCTGTTTTGTTTTTGTAAACGGGCGTTCGATAAATTAGAGTAAAGCATCAGCGTCCCCTGCATTGAATGTCTTTATTGTAAAGTGGCCGGCTGGTGGAGTGTCTTCAGTGTTACTTTTAGAGTTGTTTCGGGCAGATCTTTTATACGGATCAGGGGTGAGTCTTTTTTTAACCAAGCTGTGGTCCTGATTCATCTCTTTGCAGTCCGCTGGACCCTATAAGCAATGAATAACTAACTAACAGTAAGCCTTACAAAGCCTCAAATCCCCCAAACACATACTTTATGCTATATTAAAATGATAAATCATTGCATATCACTTCAAGTAAATAGGATGTATGACATTTGCAGCATGCAGGATAAATACTAGTAAGTTTTCAGAAAATATTGAATTCTAATAAGAATTAAACAAAATAAATATAAAAGTTTTGCTTCAGTAAAACAAAGCCACTGAACGTTTCTGGAATAAAAACAATGTTGCTATAGCAATGGAAAAGTACTGAAAAAGAAAACTTGAGGTGAAAGTTGAGGTAGATAACATAAAATTAAAATAAAAAGTGTTCTGTTATCTGATTATCCAGTTAAAAAAAACTGAATTCACGGCTTGGCATAGAAAGATAACGAATTTGAACAACAGACTTGCTTGAAGGGATATAAACATTAATTTTCATCTTTTTAATTTCGCGAAATTAATAAGGTTTAATGTATTTTAACTATTTTTCATGCATAATCTTTGAAGATTCAATTTCTATCAATCAAATTGCACAACGCGAGCCAAAGGACGGCAAAATGCGACAACCAAGGAATATTTTTCCACTGCAAGAAATAACAAATTACAGTATGGTTATTACGTACCTCCCTTGTTATAGATTCTGGGTAATCAAGAAGTAAATTACTATTTACGTGACTACCGACATGGTCAATAAAAATTTCACTTGACGGACGGGACGAGATTCCACAATAAGACCTTCCGCTTCCTTTCTTGGTTTTTCTTTGTTTTATATTCCAACTGGGATCAGCATCCATTCCAGCTGAGAGACCAACATATCAAATGTGTTCCACTCACAAATTTTACAACCCTGAGATTCATTGCCGTCCGGATCATCAACGAATGAGTTACACTGGCACGTTCACAACACAATAATACTATTCGATATCCATTCATCAGCTTTCGCGGTAAGACTTGTTCTTGAGTCCGAATTTCTGCAACAATTTTCGGACTAGTCCTTTTTTGCTTCTTTTGACAGAAGATTTGTGTCGTAGCGCCGCTTTGGTGGCAGCTCGGAACACTTCTGTAACTCCCTGGTCTAGAAGAGCTGAAGTTTCCCAGTAACCCAGAAGGTCTAGCTCTACCGCCATCTTTTTAGCTGTGGATTCTTTGATAGGACCTGCATTACAACAAAAGAAAGGAGAGTTCAGTACCATGATCATAAATGTCTGCCTATATACCGGTTTGTCTAACATAACTCTAACAGATAAGAATTTTAATCGAATTAAATCTAAACAATTTCAACGAACTGAAATGACCAACTATGACAATGTTTTATATGAAAATATAAATCAAACTTGTCCTCGCTAAGCATCATAAAGATATCTTAAAATAAATAAGTATAATAGAATACAATAAAACATAATAATGTCAAATAAAACGCACAATAACAGAAAAGAAACTAAAATAAAATCCAATCAAAGGAAACATAAAAATAATAATATAAATCAATAAATACGAATAGCAGCAGCTGAAGACTGACCTTGCTTGATAAGCCTAGCGCTGGGCTGAAGAAAGCTGGGACAGGAACACTCGTCTCCACAGTCTGAGAAATCTTGACTGGAGATACTGCTCTGATCACCACAATCCATCTCTCCTTGCACTCGTAGGTCTGCCTTGGTGCCCACTAGCAAGATGGGGGTATCCCTGTAACACAAAGCAAGGAGGTAAATCTACGATAATGCTTGAATTCAAACATAGCCTGCCTGAGAGTTGCCCAGGCAGAGTGCTACGTAACTTGGCGGAAAGTCTTGGCAACCCTATCTTCGCGGTCTTGAAAGGTTGTTTTTTAAAGAGCAAAATATGGCAGCCAGAGTGGTGGGCTTTCGATCAGTGAATGGCGATGTGTTCAATGGTAAAATAGCAAGGGAAGATTTTTGTCAGTTACAGTCTGGTAAGATTTACGTTTTTGTTATTTGATAGAATAATTATGTTTATGTGCAATCCCTATGCATTAGTATTTATATAGTATTGTTATGTCGTCAGTGTGATTGACAGTAACATTCACTTTCAGCCGACTTCACTTTGATTGGCTTTTGTGCAGGCAACATGTGCTGCACCATTTTGAAAACGTTTGCATGTGAGCTCAAGGTTGCCCAGAAGCAAAAATAGTTTGTGCGGAGCAGTCGCAAACATTTTGTGGCGCTTCTATTCTAGGCAACTCGGGGCAGATCATACAGAGTTGAAGTAAAATCTGATCTTGTAGGTACAAGCCTGTAGCAAGTCCTTGTAGAAGAGCGTAAAATCTCCATATAAAACACTTCCAGCGCCCATAAAAGTCAGTCAGCAAATTATAGATTAGCCCTCGGCACATAGGGGCAGTTGTATGAACTTTGTATTCGAGGTTAGTAAAATAGAAAGTAATTTCATCGTCATTTCGCACCTCCGCTAAAGTGGCTCATGCAATAATGAGACATAACCCCTTCAAGACTCAAGATGCTCCCCCCCCCCTCTACCCCTTTCCTCTATTCTCTTCCAATCTTTGCTTTATCCAGACAATCTTGCACTGACCTGCCGCAATAGTAACGAATTTCTGGCACCCAATTGAGGCGAACGCTTTCCAGGCTGTCATGGTTGTCTAGCGAGAAGCAGACGACAACCACGTCTGTATCAGGGTAGGCGTAAGGTCTCAGTCTGTCGTAGTCTTCTTGACCAGCAGTATCCGTCAGCATCAGTTCAACCTGCAGAAGCAGTAGTATTAACCTTAATTTAATTTTTTTTTTTAAAACATACGTAGAAGGTTTAGAATATTGTTGATGTTAAACAAAACCCAGAGCTCCAGTTCAATGTAAAAGGCATGCAAAAATACACTCTGAAACTTGAAATTTGAACACAAGCATTATTATTATTATTATTATTATTATTATTATTATTATTATTATTATTATTATTATAGAAACAATTAAATTTAAATATAGGCATAGGCATTCTGTTAATCGACAGAGACAAATGACGCACATTCTCGATCCCAGCAGTCTACAAGATCCTGTGGTGGGTTCTGCTCACTGATTGGGAGGCACTATAATGTCTCCAGTCACATCTATAAATATAGTATCAGTCTGATGTTGTTTGTTGTTGTTGTTTTTTTTTTTTAAATAAAAAGCTTTCAGAAGAATATTAAAACCTACACCTAAATAGCTATTTCCACTTGTTGACTTATTATTTTATTTTTGTTTGAATGTAATTAATTTATAAATTGATTGATTCTATATGCCCTGCAAGCATTCGGACATATTAAGAATGCTGTGCGGCGCCGATTCTGGGTTATACATATCAACGCCCTATTTTGACTTATAAGCGACCGCAATGCATACAGAGATACGATTTAAAATAAATAAATAAATAGCCTACATAAGTAAATAACCAAACAATACATCGAACGGGCCACGTTTATTGCAATATTTTGCTTTTCGTCGATCTTCTGTTGTTGGCTGGTTACAATCAATTATATTTCAAGGTAATTCTTTCTTATACTAACAGATAAGTGAAAAAGATAAAGAAATGAACAATAGAACTTTAACGAACAACATGGCAAATCTAATTATTATCGATCTGCTTGAACTTGTTACCAATCACAAGTTATTTTCAAGTTATATTCAGCAACGCATATTATATGTTCCACTCAAATCCCATAATTTAGAATTTGTTTGAAATAAGATGTTACACTCGATGTTGGTTTTGTTTTTATCAGTAGTTGATTCAGCCCCAATGCTTGAATTCTCCTGATAAGTGTAACTCGGATTCGTTTATCCACGCAATCTGTTCACTCAGCAACAAGGCAAAAGTCGTCGTATGAAGTTTTCCAACTTTATTCAGCGTACTTCAACAACTGCATACAATCGCTCAATCGCTTTTCACTTTCTCTCTTTACAACTGTCAAATTTCTTTTGATTGATTGATTGGGTAGATTAACGTCCCCGGACACATGAAGCGTATAGGGGACACTTTCTTTCTATTTTGAACGGTGCGGCACTTATATATAGTCTCTCTATACTCCAGAAAAATTTAGAACACTCCAGCGTGACGCACCACAACAATCAAAACAAACTTCGTCACAACTGTCTGACGTCATATAACCTTATTTAGGATGGAAGCGTCTTGTAGTTACCACTAGATTTATCCACACGCTTCGATCGATAATAAACAACCAATTCTAGAAATTTCTCAAATAATAGCGATCAACTAAAATTATCAACATTATACCAAGCTTCTTCTAACAACAATGCAAAATCAAATCAAAGGTAATTACACTCTATTATTGCATGCTTTGCAAAACAAAACGATCGTATCTATCGTGCGCGTTTCAACGTAACATAAGATTACTACCTGCAATAATGACAAGTTGATCCCTTCATGCTTCACAAATCAATATCTTTCTTGCAATATTCAGTTTCCGCATATAATTTACAAAAGAATGTCATCAATATTACTGTCATAACATAGTTTCATCAGGAGATAACGCATACATTTTTTATACAAGTCTTAAGAAGTAACTTCACAGTATATAATAATAAATATAGCCTATAGTATTTATTCTTACCGTAGTTGTCCCTAGCTCCACATCAACAACGTCCGTTTCGAAGACCGTGGGGAGGTAACCACTCATGCTGTAGCTGTCGAAGCAGAACCGTTGCAATAGACACGTCTTTCCGCACTCCCCATCACCCACCACCACCAGCTTTCTCCTCACTCTCTCAACCTCCCTACTCTCCTCCATCTGTAACCGCTTGTCGTAGCTGTAGCCGAGGTTTTCTGTGGTGACCAAATCATTGATGAATGAATAAAAATGTAAGGAGGACAAAAAAAACACGACCGAATAGCGAATAAATCAAACAATATTTATATACACACGCACAGGATTACATCAATTATTACCTCCTGCCCCCTTCCCACCTCCACCCCCCAAAACAAATTAAAAAAGGAAATATATAAATTGAGGAAAGTCGTGTATGAAGGTCGAGAATGAGTGGGTGGGAGGTTAAAAGTGAAGGATGTGATGGGTGGGGGCCGGGGGAGAGGGGTGTAGAAAATAGTCCAAGACTAAACAAGAAATGAGACCGGGAAAAAAGGTAGTGATGATGAAAGAAAATTTGATTAGAAGATTTTGAAAAGAAAATTGAGAGAGAGAGAGAGAGAGAGAGAGAGAGAGAGAGAGAGAGAGAGAGAGAGAGAGAAAGAAGAAGAAGAAGAACAAGAACAAGAACAAGAAGATAAAGAAGAACAAGAACAAGCAGAATAAAGTGAATTCTGAAAATAATTGTAGTTGATGGTAACAACGAAAAAGAGGTGAATCTTACCTTTAAATCCAAAACAAGATAATATAGTCTTCATGATTATTTTTGTTTTTGGTTGTTTTGCTGTTCTCAATATAAAATAATAACACACTCAATAACACTGACAGTTTTACTGCGTCAAAATACTCTTTTAATTTCTGACTAGTAACGTACTGAAGAATCAGTGGTGCTTCTTTTGCTTTTAAAAGGGCGGTGTTAAGTGGTAATAATATCCTACGTCTCTGATTGGTCGTCCTAAATATCTAGCCAATCGCTGTCAGCTAGATTGTGCGGCTTTTTATAGAACTCAATAGGTGACTATGTAGCTAGGAATGGAAAAAAGAAGTATAGCTAGCTCGTCGACCGTGATAACGGCGTTGACCGTAATTTTATTATTATTACGTAGAAAAAGACTTTCAGAGGCTTGATAACAGTTGTTAGGCCTAAGGCCTGCTGATAGATTACGATGAAGTTGGTTGACTTATTCAGGCTATAATAATAACCTACGTATAAGAGTGGCCTTCAGGGCAGTCTATTTAAAACCGTTCTTGTGTAGGCCAAAATTTAAAAATAACTTCCACAGGTATTAAAAAAAATACATTAAAATAAAACACCCTGTTGATGCCAGAATTTTTGCTGTCAGCAATTTATTGATTCATCAGAGTAAATCCATATAGGCGTAGAACATAACCTATATTAATTACTGGATCTTCCCCCACAATCATCTCTCTCTAATTAAGATTGTACACTTTAACTATCAGTATATGTAACCAAAGACCATTTATACCGGTATAGATAGTCTTTGATGTAACTCAGTCATACTGTTTTTCACACGTGATATCAGCAATGACATTCTGATTGATTTACATTGAATAGTGCTGTACAGCTTTTGCTTGGAGAGTGCAACTAATGTGGGGGAAAAGATTTTAATGTGTGGTATGTGGAATAAATTTTGTTTTTAAGGTGACACCGGCTAGAACATAAAGTTGACCTACTGTAAAATGGGTATTAGTGACAGTGCAGGTGCCTATATATACTTTATGCATTTCTGACAGTGTTTGACCAAAACACAGCTGCGATAGAAAAGAAATGCCGACCTCGACTGTACTGCATTCAGAAACTCCGTTCATTGAACATCAGCCGACCCATTCTTCTTTTTATAGCTGTTTTATTGAATCAGTTTTGACTTTTGGTTTTATCTGCTGGTTTGGAGGGCTAAGTGTAAAGAACAAGAGGGTGCTTGACAGATTGGTGAGAGTGTGTGCGAGAGTGACGGGTGAAAGACTAAACAGTTTGAGAGAACTGCATGAATACCGTGTGGTGAGGAAGGCGGGAGTGGTTATGAAAGACACTTCACATGTTTTAGCAAAGCATTATGAAATGTTGCCCTCTGGTCGCAGACTGCGTGTGCCTAAATGTTCTCTTGTAAGAACAAAAAACAGTTTTATTCCAAAATGAGATGTCATTTCATACTGGAAATTTACTATAGATGTAGTCTACTGTGTACTTGTTTTATCTATGTATGTATTGTTTTAATGTCTCATACCGATCAGCAATTGTATGTCATAATTTCTCTGTTGAGATAATAAAGTATTCTTGAACTTGAAATTAAAAATCAACGTTATGTTGCTCGGGCGCATCAGTTCGTGGTTCGACATCGTCATGTAAGCAAAAGCACACTCATTAATTTTACAATGTCGACACTCCAGACCACAGGCGGCTGTATCTGGACACGCGAGCGCCTATGCCTGTGACGCGTCTCCCTTTGGTAAATGGTAACTGTAGATTATAGTCACACGACACCGAAGCGTATAGGCGACTACTGGTCACATTATTCTGACACCAGCGAACCAGTTGATGGTAAGGGAAAAATAATATGGTCATTGGCCAATCCGGGATTCGAACCAGGTACCTTTCGGTTACTAGTAAGACGCTCTACCAACTGAGCTACCCGGCCCCTCTCCCTTTGGTTATCTATTTATTTATATTTATAGATAACCAAAGGGAGACGCGTCACAGGCTATTTATAGATAACAAAAGGGAGACGCGTCACAGGTATAGGCGCTCGCGTGTCCAGATACAAGCACCTGTGCTCATATTAGATAACCAAAGGGAGACGCATCACAGGCATAGGCGCTCTCGTGTCCAGATACAAGCTCCTGTGCTCCAGACAATATGTACTATGTATACTAGTTGATACATAATCGGGAATAACAGTGATTGCGGCAGCACCAGAGATTTTATAAAGGCTATACTACTCAAAATAATTGAAGGGCCACTCTCATATTTCTTTTAGTTAAATTATTTTTTGCTGCTATCAATAATATCGCTTATATTGCTTATTTCAAAACTTATCCTGTACAGTAACATTCAAGACAATCTTATTCTGACAAGTAATCACATGTGTGAGTTTTGAACTTTCTGCACTGAGTTGAAAAACAAACCCAAATTTTTACAAAAAAATGACCCTAATTTACTGTTGTCTTGCTAATAAAGCAAAATGTTCAACATTAAAAAGTGAAAGGCTTGCATTTTCTGAGTTCAGTTCAACAATCGGCGCTTTATTCTGGGTATAAATGGCAGCGCTTTTGCTGCTTTTCTAACCATGCCCCCAAGGCGACGATTGACTGATGCGGATAGAGGCAGAGCTATTGCATGGCTTCAGGAAGGGGTGGGGGTGAGAGAAGTTGGCAGGCGGCTGGGAGTGTCCCACTCCGTTGTCCAAAGGCTGCGGGAGCGCTTTAACAACACTGGAAGCGTCCAAGAATCAAGAAGGTCCGGACGCCCCCGCGTTACCACTGCAAGACAAGACCATTTCATCACCCTCTCAGCTCTGAGGATGAGATCCGCTACAGCAAACACCATCAGAAGACAGCTTCACGCAGCCAGCAATGTTAACGTCAGCGACCAGACAATTTGCTACCGTCTACACGAGGCAAACCTGCGATCAAGACGACCAGCAGTACGGCCTTTGCTCACCCCAGCTCACCGTGCAGCGCGTTTGGCCTTGGCTCGGCGTCATTTGGTGTGGACTAAGCAACATTGGTCAAGGGTGCTCTTTACAGACGAGTCTCGGTTCTCCTTGTCTTTCAACGACCGTCGAGTGAATGTTTGCGAGCATGACCGCTTTGGTGGTGGATATGTCATGATGTGGGGTGGCTTCGCATTAAACTTCAGAACACCCCTGCTCCAAATTCATGGCAACTTAAATGGTATTGGCTACAGGGATGACGTCCTACAACCTAGGGTTCTCCCAGCTCTGCGGGCCATTGGGGAAGGTGCCATACTACAGGACGATAATGTCAGACCCCATCGAGCGCGTATCGTCAATGACTTCCTGCAGCAACAGTACGTCATAAGGATGTATTGGCCGGCTCGATCACCCGATTTGAACCCCATAGAACATCTGTGGAATGTCTTGGGTCGACAGACACGGGCAAACCTCCCGCCAGGAGCTAACCTTGAAGTTCTGGCCCAAGTTCTCCAGCAAGAGTGGTTGGCCATCCCAGGAAACATCCTCCATAACCTGATACGGTCCATGAGACAACGATGCCAAGACTGCATTGATGCAAACGGTGGCCACACCCGATACTGACTCTATAGATTTTTGGTTTCTAAAGTTTTGATTTTGTAAATGAGGGGTATGTCCAGTTAAATTGAATTTACTCGAATTTTAAGCAACTGATGTCTAACATCTTTTTGTTATTGATGCAGAAATGATTGCAATAAAATATGATGATCTAATAAATTGAATTCGTGTTTCTGATTTAAAGAGAGACCCATATGTCCAAGTGGCCCTTGTATTATTTTGAGAAGTATATATTATAAAATCTCTGGCAGCAACTATAAATGATCTCGTTATGCATGCAGGGGTGGGGGAAAGTTGGGGAGACGCACGTTGTGAAGTTTTTTTTTATATTTTAAATCTTTGTTATGTAATATGTATATGAATTCCCCCCCCCCCTTCCCCTCTCTCTCAGTGCGTGTGTTATAAATACCTCCTTAACCTGAAATTTCTTATGCACATGCCTTTGTATAATTCTCTAAACGATGCAGGATTCCGAACAAAAATCATTTAGTTTTGTTGATTGGCTCTTTGGTGCTAGTGCACATGAAGTTTGTCTGGACTGCAGCTCATTGGACTATCACGGCGGCAGAGTAAAACGTTTGGCTGGGCACCTATCAGTGTCATGATCGGCTCTAGAAGGGGGTGGGAGAGGAGAAGACTGAGGGTTGGGGTGGCGTTATTGACAACGTTGTTAAAGTTATTTTGGTTGTAATAGTTATCGGAATGTGACTGCAGCTCATGGCAGCAGAGTAAAAGCCTCGTTCGATTCCTATCGACAAGTGTCATGATCGGCTCTAGAAAGTGTGGACGCGGAGAAGATTCAGAGTGCGGGTGGTGTAATCGACCAATGTGCCGAGTACATTACAATATTGTTAAATTAACGGTTTGGGTTGTAATAAAGTTATCGAAATGTGTGTGTGTGTATGTGTGTGAGTGAAAGATACCATGAATGGCCATGTTCCATGAGGTATATGCGCTCTATATAGGCTTAAATCATTTTATTATTATTTATTATTATGGTAAAGCCGAGTTTAAAGTAGGATCGAGAACCTATTCCTTTTTACTTACCACATACACAGATGCTTCGGCAAGTCTGTGCTACAGAAAGTAATTGGCAAGTTCACCCTCTAAACCTCCGGCAATATTGAATACTCCATGTTGCGTTCTAAATACTTGACGTTGGTGCCTAATTGTCTGACGTAAGAGAGGCCAGTTGGGTCAACAACTTCCCGTTAAAACACTTGTCTTTGAGTAGGCGTGTGGGCCCTTCAGGGACGTTTTGGCTTTGGTCAATGGCATGTTTGCTCAATATGATGACGATAACAACTCAAGTGTTTTCGATGGAGTAACTTATCGTTATGCAAAAGGTGTTATGTTTTGAGTAAAAAGAGGATGTGCGATAACCGAAGTGCTTGCAATGCATCATACTCCCGTTCCTTCTACCTGAAAATGATGTGCTCTATGTGCATACTGACAGTACAGTATTCCACTACTTGCAAAGAAGGTATATGTTGATTTATGCCATTCAAAATATTTCAAAAAAATCTTAAAATACATGGTTGTATATTTCTAATGATAAAAATCGATTGTTTTCCTACCCCTCCTGAAACATTTCAGGATATTCACACCTCCACATTATCTAATAATACAGTTGTAGGCTAGCGCCATACTAGTAAAGGAAAAATACATTTTCTGGAGTGCACAAACATGACACGGTACACAGAAAGGCTGGAACATATAAACTTGCAAAACCTCAAGGGAAGGAGATTGTAGTTGTACAAAATAATTTCATGGAGTAGACCAAGTTAATTTTTAAGTTGTTTCAGATAAACTAAAAAGCAGCAGGACAAGTTGGTGGTAAGTTATAACTAAACAAGTATCCAACAGTATTCATTTGCTAAAAATGTCTTTTTTTCACAAACTATCTGGGCAGCAATCCCAAATGTATAGATACATGCAAGTTTAAAGAATATGACAGTTATAGTGTTGTTTAAAATACAGTCTAGGATTATTATTGTATCTTTTTGTTTTTTTAAACAATTGAGTCACTATTTTTAGTTTCACAGCAGAGTTTTCCAAGAAGAGAGTTTGTTAGTCATTGTTTTTAGGGTCTAGCGGATTGCAAAGAGCCGAATCAGGACCACAACTTGGTTGAAAGAGGGTTTACACCTGATCTGTATAAAAGATCTGCTGAAACAACCCTACTGGTAACACTAAAGGCGCTCTATCAGCTTATCACTTCACAATAAAGGCATCCCATGCAAGGGACACCGAGGCTGTACTCTAATTTATCGAACCCCATTTACAAAAACAAAATATAATATAAACATCTTTTTAAAATATTGACAAAACATATACATATAAAATGAATACATTGCTGTCACATCCACTGCCTCAACAGTGGGTACATCTATGTGTGCTAACCACATGAGGAACAACCACCCCAAAACTCTATAACACATAAAACAAAAGAGGGAACAATTACAACAATCTTATTCACACACACACACACACACACTCCAATCTATATATTTATATAACTATTCATTATAACTATTTAACCCACCCCTACCCACAATCACAATTAATTATAATGAAAAAAAAAACAACTAGTAAACAAACAATAATAAGAAATTATTGAGATAACAGTTCCCGTTACGAGTCTTTCTTGCTACAGCCTAAATAAGATCACAAGTGGCTGTAGAACAGCAAATTATTTAACTAATTTGTACAAAGTATTAACTATACACAAAAGTTTAATAACATTGTAACAGTAAATAACAATATTTCTCAGTGGCTACAAATTATACAGGATACTTGACTATAGAAAATGCCACTCTAAGTAATATAATTCCTTGGAAAAGATAATAAAGTTATTTTATTTTATCTATTATTTTACACATGTGGCTGTTAAACAAACGGCAACTGGCATTCTTTAAAGTCCATTTCTTAAGCAATTTTATGAGGGGGAAAATAAACAACTTTTCCTTTACAGACTTTCTAAGTTAGTCTCGCTCCCTCTGATGCTCAGGTCAGTGGAGAGGCCAGATCGTAACCATAGGGCTCCTGGTGTATCCGGTCAGGCCCAGCCACGCCACACTCCAGAGTGGACATGCCACCACCAGTACACTAAGACATAAGAGTAGATTCTTGCATTATTAATCAAATAACAGTAAAAATATCCACATACTCCTTTGCATCCTAGTGCACGTTACCACCCTTCTCCGTTCAATCCATTTTTACAAGCTTACTCAAATTACTTCCCTTTATCATAATTCAAAATGAAAGAACTTCCCAACGCATTCATAAATTACCTCCCTTTATCATAATTGGAAACAATTTAATTGTAATTTAAGAATTAGCTCCCTTTACAATAATTGAAAACAATATTATTGATCGAATTCCATTTATAAATTATATATCTTTTCTTAATTATTGACAAAATCGTTTTCATTCACACTTTACAATTCCAGCAAAGAATTCAAAGTTGTCATGCATAAATTCTCTTCATAACGTTGCAGAGAATTAAATGTAAATTATCTCCTTGCATTGAAAAGCATACTTTTCTCTAACATTTTCTTTCATTCAAAAATATAAAATATACGCAGGTTAATACAAATATGCTTGCACCCGAGCAAAAATGGCCACTTAGTGACTGCCTACAGGTACTTACGCTATCAGTTCTTTCCTCGGATACGACGACACAACACAAACAAAGATGACAAGTCCGGGAGGTCACAGAAATGCATGGAGGTTTCTTCTCTCTCGCAGGACATCAGCCCCAGAACGAGCAGAGGCTGCCTCGCAGGATGGTCACAGCAGGACTACACACTGCTTGAGATAGGTGCCAAAAGTTTAACACAACCACGGTCCACACAATCCCCCCTTCAAAAACTCTGCTGGCACTAGAGTAAACTTATCTGTTTAAAATGCTCTCTGTGACTGGCCAAATCAGCTTTATTTGCTCGCACTCTCAAATTTAGTGGGCATATCGCTAACTGCAAAACTTGCACGGCACATGAACATACACGCCTGCCATCCTACCCATATAGCGGCCGTCTTGACCAGTTTAGGGTGACGAAGCAAAACTGCACATTTTCAAATTACATTATTTGCAAACTTAGCAATAAACTTTAGTTTAGTTTCTCTCCCTCACCTTCTTCCGCCCTCCACAAAAGGCTTAGAAACCCCACTACCACAGGTTTAGAAAACAGAATAAATAATACCATTGAAAGCCATAGTGACCATTTGGAAGAGAGTGTCCAATATTCCCAACAGACATACACTAATGAGGAGTTTAGGAAGTATTCAAGGAAAAAGGTAGTGGACTAGTCCAGAGAAGAAGATAGTTGACCGATAGAACAGATTGAAATTAGAACAAATGAGAATGACAGAAATAGTGGCAATTTTTAAAGCACTACTTTTCTACAAAGTGGGGATACTATTTATACAGAAAACCCCGACTGGGGTAAAAAGAGAAAAGTAGTTGGAAACAGAGATAGCACTTCAGAGATAAAAGTTGAAAACGGAAAAACATGCACCATAAAATAATTTTTTTAAAGGACAAATAAACCACACAATAGTACTCAGTGGAAGGAAGAAGACATTCAGACTACGCTTCACACTGCCAAAAACCACTTCATTACACTCTTCATTTAAAAACACGCAAGTCATTAATTACATTCCGGCGCAACATTTATTAACTACATAAAGTTTATCGCTTTCCTCCAACACGAGGGGCCTTGGCTTGCACATTCTTGGCAGCCTTGGACTGAGCAGTCTTGGCAGTCTTAGGAGCAGCGGGCTTAGTGGCCTTCTTGGTAGCTTCCTTCTGCTTCTGTTTCTCCTTGAATGCCCTGAAACATTCATGAAAGAACAAACTGATCACAAGGGTTTACAGAAATAATGTATTAAAAACGTTATAGAGCTCCCCAGAACACCAAAAACTGTGCTTTCATTCTTTTTACAGTGCATGGAAATACCTTGTACACAAGTCATTCAGACAGACCTTATCACGACCCTCCAAATGTGTTTTGGAACTCTTCATGACTTCAGTGTTGAGGATCACAGAACTCTTCAGTGTTGAAGGACCCTAGCCTAGGCCCATGTGTGTGTCACATAAAACCTCAATCTTTGCTACCACATCATTTTTGGAACTGCTCCTAGCTATCTTTCCGAACTTTTGACCGTCTATATTCCATCTAGCTCTCTCCGCAGATGAAATGATGTTCCGTGTACCAGAATACCACAGGGTGAGACACGGTGGTTGAGCCTTCAGTTTCTTATCCGTTCAGACCTGGAACTCGCTACCTCAGTCCGTCCATCACAGTCCTTCACTAGTGTTTTAAAATCAACTTGAAGACGCATCTTTTTAGAGAGGTCTTTTCTTAGGCACACTCAGTGAGGCTTTTTTGGGTGTTGGGATGTGTGTGTGGTTGCATGTTACTGACCAATGTACGCATGTTGTGTTTACATTTGCTTGTGTAAAGCACTTTATGATGTTGGAAAGAGCTGTATAAATTGCCTGTTATTATTATTATTACACCATCTGTCAAGCAAATAGCAAATATAGAAAACTAAAATAAATGAACAAATGTGTAGCAAAAGGTAATATTAAAAGCAAAAAGATTTCCCAGTGCTGCCTAATAATATTACTCAGAAAGAGGGAGAATAAAATTGTTTGGCTTTCTCCACATCGCACCCCCTCCGCCCAAAAAAAGCTTACTTTATGATGTGGAAGCACTTTTCTTTCATAAGCTGCAACTATACTTCACTGTCTATGTAAGCTGTTCAAGTAGCATAAAAGAGACTCCTCAAATTTCCTAGCAGAGGACTAAAAACTGAGCTTGTTCGCTCGAAGGTGTAGTGCACTGACATTTTTGTCGCTTGTTATTGCAAACCCACCAGTACATGTAATAATAAACTGCTGTACTGTTATGTACATAGTTATCACCCAAACTGATAATAGGTACTCCAAAGCCTTCATTGGCTCTTGTCCGCTAGGCAGTTTTGACTTCACTTTCAACACTTATTATTAATCTGTGTTGTTTTTAATGCATGCTTATGCGAAAGATTCCGAGAAAACAGCTTTTGAATACGCTTCTATCCGAGCGCTGAATGCCGCTGCGAAACAAAATGTAAGCGCGTCTGTTGCGAGGTGGCTCGTTTCAAACTAAGTGCTTTAAGATATTTCATTGGATGGCCTAAAAATAAGAACCAATGAGAAGTTCGGATACTTAGCTTCATTTACATATCAAATATGGTGGGCTCTGATGTGTGAAAGTGTTGTTACGAGCCGAACAAAGTGGTTAAAGCGGTTTTGATGTAAGTTTGATTTTAACTAGAAGTTTAAAAATTAGCAAGAAATAAAGAGCAGACTTTCCTTTATAAAACTAGGGTATTTATTAATTTGTGCATTACTCTATCGCGGTGCGCTTTGCCGTAGAAAAGTGTACCCAAACGGTGTTCGGGTTTTCTTGCGGCCATGGCGAACTTGTAGGCCTATTCAGCGACACGAGTGCTGAGCGTAGTAGCACACTAGTAGGCCTATAATTTGCCGGCACGCACTGCGAATTTGATGATTTCCCAACTTTGAAGCATCAAAACAGCTGAACATTACATGGGATAGGCCTGAAGAAAATTGGGCTTGGAGTATAACATATGAAGGGGTTACCTGTCAAAAATCAGCTTTCTGGTATCAATATTGGCTTCACTTTGAGACTCCAAAGTTGTCAATTTCTTCAATTCCAAAACGTTGCCAAAAAAACACCAACATTCGGCATTTTCAAACATTAATAACTTTTTACCTAAGTTAAAGAAAATCACAAAAAAGGTTGGAGTACCTACTGATAAATTAACATTAAAACAAGCACAATGAGAATATTAACGGTTAGGCAAAAAGCAGTGCATACCAAAAATCCTTTGAACAGTCAGTCTCAGTGACCATTTTATATAGCCTAGCCAAAAAATGGCAATAGAAGGGAAAGAAAGAAAAGCTAACATGTCACATGATAACATTACACCCCAGTTTCACCCTCCTAAATTAACTCAAAATCCCGTCGCGTTTATACTACTTACAGACATCAGTCCTGTAAGGAATTCCAGGAAAGTGCCAGAAAAAAATTGGTTGTACAAAAATAATAGAATCTATCCTTTTCCTCACCTGATGGCCTGCTCACGCTGAGCCTTGCGGACCTCAGGCTTCTGGTTGCGCTTGGCAATGATCTCGGTGAGGGAGACACCAGTAATAGCACGCTGGTGCTTGTGTGTGCGGCGTGTACGCTTCTTCAACACCTCCTCCTGCTGGCCCTTCTTGTGCTTACGACGGTACAGCACAGTCCAGTTGATCTCACGAGGATTACGCTTCATTTCATGTGAGCGCTGACATTTCTTGCTGACGAAGTGGAATGTCTGCACAAATTGAAAAAAAATACTCGCACTACAATGACTGAAAAATAAAATCACAAAAACAAGTTGGCATAAACGAACTGACCAGAAAATAAAATGGGATGTCACCTAATCCTAAAACATCTGAACATGACAGTTGGAGTATTCATACCTGGGTGAAAAACAGTTTAAATTCAATGAATGATAGGGTAAACGGGGGTATTAGGCACCACACTTTTGGCATTTGTGCACATAATTCCATTTTCCTAATTAATCTTGAATGTTACATTAAAATGAAATGTACCATATCTATCTTACACTTTTCTGTCATCACAAAACACCACTTGTTTGGATAAAAAGGCATTGGAAATATTTTATTTTGATTTTTAAAAAATTCAACCTCACTTTCTTTTTTAATGACAGTTATGGGGCATTAAGCACCCGCCTCGGGGGCAATAGGCACCACCCTCACTGGATGCAAAAATCGCACAGCAACTCCTCTTCCTCCATAGCCTCAAGGCTCCCTGTGATGTTAGTACACTGTATATGATACCAGTGACTGCAAATGTCACATTGGATCCATTTGTCACCCCCAGCTTGTCCGCAACGTCTACACTCGGTGTCATCTGAAGAGGAGTCCGAGTCGAGTGGACTCCGAGATCGTGGGCGGGATCTTTTGCCTCTGCCTTTACCTTTGCCTCTGCCTTTACCTTTGCCTCGTCCTCGCAAACTCTTGGCAGCCTCCTCCTCCCTCAATCTTTGGGCACAATCCTCTTCTGTCAAGCTTTCCCCGTATCTAAAACGTTGAACTCTTGCCGACCTTCCTCTTCCTCTATTAGAGAAGTTTGCTTCATATGTGCATTCAAATACTTGACTGGGGCATTAAGCACCCCCTGAATTAAGTCTCATTTTATACTGTTGTGACATGTCCCATCACAAAAAGAGTGCTTGTACACTTAAAACAAAACACATTCTGTCATATTAACAAGGCAAAAGCTTGCTGGTCACTATCAAAGGGTTCTATGATGTATTTAAAATATTTCATAGACGGCCATTCTAAAAACAACACTGAAGTTCAACCTCATGGCATTTTCCTGAAAAAAAAATTGCTAAAAAAAATCTAAGCCTCTGTGAACTAAAATTATTGAATCACTAATTACTTCAACAAATCCTTGGTTATAATGGCAAAGGGTAAGCTTGCTACCTGCAAGGGCTTAGTGTAAACAGAAGTTTTACAAAAGTACTCACTGAAGCAAAAAAGTTGTGTATCCACTTTTCAAGATGGCACTGACTGAGGAAAAACATGTGCTTGAATTTTCCTCTTCTAGTTGCTTTTCAAAATAACCTCCCTTGTATGGGGCTAATGAAATAGAGGCTTCTGATTGGCTAAAATACAAAAACTGCTGGGGCTTATTGCCCCAGCAGTTATTAGCAGTGGAATAGAGCAATTTATCAGGGTCTTTCCAGTACTGGTGCCTATTACCCCCTGGTGCCTAATACCCCCGTTTACCCTAATTGTTTCGCCTTCAGAAGTTCAGTGTTCATCCATTGGTTCATCTACATCGCAGCTAATCATGTGTACATTTTACCATTTGTGTGCACTCAAAAGATTCACAAAATAATAAGGCAAAAAATCACCGTATCATCTATTTTCTACTTAAATAATAAGAAAAAGTAACTGACACTACAATCAAACTAAACTTACCCTTCCATCAGCCTTGATCAGCCTCTTCCCATGGCCTGGGTAGATTTTGTATCCACTGTAGGAACACAGCTCGATCCTGCAACACAATTGTGATAGAAAAATGTATATACTCTTAAAAGTTTCTCATACTTAACCGTTCCAACAGACGATGCCTTTGATAATTTCCGATACCAACAAACAACAGAAGTTTAACCTACTTACTTCATGATTGCAAGTAATGGCCAAAAGACCGGAACCGGAAAAGATTTTAATGCTTTTCAGACCCGAAGTGAATTGATTCGCGAATGCTTGTAAAAACGAAACTACAATTAAATTTAAACTTCCATAAAACACCATGCAAATCAACAAATCGTATTAATTAAGTTAATTATCTTGCTAAATAAAAAACAACATGGACATACATTTTAACTGCGGCAACGCTTAAGCGCGAAAGCTTGAAAATGGCCGACGATCGCGAAGGTAAACTAAACAATGCCCGAGAGTTTAGTACAGTTGCCAACTGGTAGTGACAACCCTAGAGCAGTTTTATTATCAGCTCATAAACGAAGTAATTGGATCTGATTATTGCAAGAATTATGTTGTGGAAAACCTGAATTGGTTATTTAAAATTGTAATGCTGTTTGTTTTGGATATCATCTAAATCATTTGTTATACTTATATCCAAGACCCAAACTCCAGTCCCTTCTCTTTAGGCAAGAACCCTACTACTTGGGTTCTGCAAAAATCTTTTGTCTCCCATTTATTTGAATGTTTTGTTTCTGTCCGTGATCTTACTACAAATAAGTTTTTAAAAAAATTAGGAGTTTTGACTAGTATAGGCCTACTGTGGTTAGAGTAGCAGTAGGCAGTCACACACATTATTCATCAGTGTTCCATTTGTATTAAAAGTTAACATGTATTAAAGTAAGATATATCCATTGTTTTTTTTCTTTATGCTAATCTTGTTTAGATGAAGTGATGGAAGACTGGAGTCGACAGGGTCTCTGGCATCTGGACTTCCAACCTTGCCATGGGAAACTCACAACACTTGTGGCAGATCACAACTGCCTCACAAAACTGTATGAGCTGAAAGCGTGCCCACTCTTGCAGCAGGTGAGCAGTTTGAATCATTTTGTTTCAGTAAATCCATGACTTAGGTGATTGTCTGTAGTTTGATTCATAATATTAATTGTTTGTGTAACCAAGTGGCAGCACTTGCTGAGCTGCTAGGTCCCGTTTATCCATGAAACCATTTTTGATACGATGAATATATACATTACTCATTAGATGTTTCTGCAAGAGATTTTCACAATTATTGAAGTTTTTTTTTCCCTGTTGTTTGTTTGGGTTTATTTGGTTGAATTATTTTGCAATTGAACATCAGGTGATGGTTTCATGTTCATGGATTAATAATAATTTAGCAGAAAACTGCATTAGCAATAAGATATTTATTCCTCAAAGTTTATTTGTTTTGTCACTTCAAGCACTGTCTTTACAAACATTTTCTAATTATTTCATTACTCTATTCATGTTCCAATGTTACAATCCTAAGACAATAAAAAATACTTTAAAATTGTGATATTTATATTTTCCCAGTTGTCATTGGCACACAACAGGCTCGTAGATATGGCTGGTGTCTCAAGCTTGAAACATCTGACTGTGCTCAACTTGGCTGTGAATTCCATTTCCGTAATTGAAGGTAGTCCCCAGATTTGATTTTATAAAATTATAATTATTTTTTATAATTATAAGTATGAAGGAATAGTATTTCTGTCAGTGAGATTTATTGCTTTTTTTTTTTCTTTGGTTGATTATTTAGAGTGTGTTCTGGGATCTGTGCACCTGTGTATATTACTATATATATGCGACTATGTGCGTGTGTGTTTGAATTTCATTTCCACATTTGTGCATGCATGTGCTTATGTGGTTGTTGACATATGTTCCACTTTGTGGTTGGCGAAGTTGTTCATTGGTGGGTGCTCTCAAACAGATTTTTAATGTGTTTATTTTTCAGGTTTGGATTTCCTGACCAACTTAACTTGGCTAGGGTTATCTGGGAATGACATCAAAGTAAGGCTGTTTGAAATATCTTGACTGTTCATCATAATTACAATAAAATTCTACAAGATATATTTTACATGTACATGTAGAGGGAAAATGTGTGTAACAGTAGGTACTCCAAGCCCTTCATTGGCTCTTGTCCGCTCGGCACTTTTGACTCAGTTTTCACTTCACTTTCAACACTTATTATTAATGTAAAACTGCATCAAAACGAACAGTGGCTGTATTCAAATAAAAATTGAAAGCTTTATCTTTACATCTGTGTTGTTTTTAATGCATGTTTATGCGAAAGATTCCGAGAAAACAGCTTTTGAATACGCCCCTATCCGAACGCTGAATGCCGCTGCGAAAAAAATGTCACCGTCGTTTGCTGAGAGGTGTCTCGTTTCAAACGTCAAGCGCTTTGCGATACTTCATTGGATGGCCTAAAAATAAGAACCAATGAGAAGTTCGGATACTTAGCTTCATTTACATATCAGTATGGTGGGCTCTCGTGTGTAAACGTTTTGTTACGAGCCGAACAAAGTGGATAAAGCGGTTTTGATGTAAGTTTGATTTTAACTAGAAGTTTAAAACTTAGCAAGAAATAAAGAGCAGACTTTCCTTTATAAATAGGTACTCCAAGCCCTTCATTGGCTCTTGTCCGGTCGGCAGTTTTGACTCAGTTTTCACTTCACTTTCAACACTTATTATTAATGTAAAACTGCATCAAAACGAACAGTGGCTGTATTCAAATAAAAATTGAAAGCTTTATCTTTACATCTGTGTTGTTTTTAATGCATGTTTATGCGAAAGATTCCGAGAAAACAGCTTTTGAATACGCCCCTATCCGAACGCTGAATGCCGCTGCGAAAAAGTTGTCATCGTCGTCTGCTGCAAGGTGGCTCGTTTCAAAGTCTAAGCGCTTTGCGATACTTCATTGGATGGCCTAAAAATAAGAACCAATGAGAAGTTCGGATACTTAGCTTCATTTACATATAAGTATTGTGGGGCTCTCGTGTGTAAAAGTTTTGTTACGAGCCGAACAAAGTGGATAAAGCGGTTTTGATGTAAGTTTGATTTTAACTAGAAGTTTAAAACTTAGCAAGAAATAAAGAGCAGACTTTCCTTTATAAAACTAGGGTATTTATTAATTTGTGCATTACTGTATCGCGGAGCGCTTTGCCGTAGAAAAGTGTACCCAAACGGTGTTCGGGTTTTTTTCCGGCCAAGGCCGACTCGTAGGCCTATTCTGCGACACGAGTGCTGAGCGTAGTAGCACACCAGTAGGCCTATACTTTGCCGGCACGCACTGCGAATTTGATGATTTCCCAACTTTGAAGCACCAAAACGGCTGAACATTACATGGGATAGGCCTGAAGAAAATTGGGCTTGGAGTATAACATATGAAGGGGTTACCTGTCAAAAATCAGCTTTCTGGTATCAATATTGGCTTCACTTTGAGACTCCAAAGTTGTCAATTTCTTCAATTCCAAAACGTTGCCAAAAAAACACCAACATTCGGCATTTTCAAACATTAATAACTTTTTACCTATTTGTCCTATGGGGAAAAAAATATACCACTGTGTTCAGAATGAAAAGCTCTTTAAATCTATGTCAGTTTTGTGATGAGGAAATCATTTTTTTAAAATGGCTTTTGACTACCTAGTAACAGGCACTAACTCAATAAGACTGAGTGTTAGTGAATATTTTTATTTCAAGTTGTCTAGCTATCATTGTTATTCAAAATATGCAGTCTTCATGCTTTTTAGAACTAAGTAAACTTACAAATGTGGATCAGGTTTATTTTTTTATTTCTGTGATAATTTTAGTTTGTGAAATGTTTATCTGTTTTTAGGAGATGAGTGGCCTGTCCTCTTGTGTAATGCTCAGTCACGTGGACCTATCAGAAAATGACATTTCTGAATTTGCTGATTTGCATATGCTGTCTGTTTTGAAGGTGTGTGTTGATCTTCATATATATGTTACAATGCAATGACTGTTGCAGTATGCTTTATCGAGAAATTTAAGATAACAGCTTTAGGTGTTGATTGGGGTGGAGGTGCGAGAGGTGTATAATTTCTGTTGTAGCCATAGATCGATTTCCTTTACATTTCATTTATTTATTTTTTAAATTTATTTTACTGTTCTATACTTATTTCACACACACACACACACATATTACATTACATTACATGGTTATTGCTTTAGGTCCAGCGGACTCTTCCGAGCCAAATCAGGACCAGCACACACACACACATATATATGATTATGATGTGCACAAACACAAATACACACAGATTGACACCAAAGTAAATTTCTTTGAATATAAAAATCTCAGTGGATTTTATTATAAAGTCTCGCTGAAAGTCCCTACAGTTTTACATTCTGCTATCAAGTATTAGTATGCTATGCTATTTTGTTGTTGTTGCTGTTTCATATTATAGTACAGCATAATAGGGATGGATCCAAGTCAGCCTTTTACCCTTTAGATTAACTTGCATTTTAATTAAAGAACACACTTCTATAATTATTCTAATCACACAGGTAAGCCATTAGGCATCTTGTTTGAGGAAAGTAGCATCCGCATTTTGCGATATGTTTAGATTCCAGTCAACCAATTTTTGTATGAAATGTTGAAAACACCATGATTTGTTTTACTAACAGACTCTTTTGCTGCATGGGAATGCTTTGACAAACCTGACAGCTGTACCAGACTACTTACCAGAGTCCCTCCGTACACTGTCATTGGAATCCAACTGCATTGAAGACCTAACTCAGGTACTGCGTTATTTTTGCCTTTTTGTGTGCTAGTTTTATCCCAGTGGTATCTTCTTTGGTCTTGTCATAAATATATATATACATCAGGGGTCAAGCACGCTGCAAAGTTAAGCTTATAAGTACATATTCTCTTGATTGTTCATGCAATTATTGTGAAATTGACATAATATTCCTATGTACAAAGACAAAGACTTGCAGTGCTTGTGTGACTCCTTACTGTTGCATAAAGTTATGGTCTGCGATCCTGCTTTTTGTGTGGAAATGTTTATGCACTTAATACATTTTAATTCATTCATTATTTCCCAAAAAGCAAACAAGTCTTTTGTATCTTTATTTTAAAAAAAAATGTATTGTTGGCTAGATGCATGATCCATTTATATGTGTGTTTTGGCTAGATGCATGATCCATTTATATGTGTGTTTTTTTTCAGCTTCTCAATTTGATTTTTCTGGATAAATTGGAGCAGCTGTCAGTTGCGGCCAATCCTTGTGTTCAGATGACAGCCGATAAAGAATATCCTTTACTAGTCTGTTATGTGTGTATTTGTCAATAGAACAATAACAAAGCTTTCTTCATTTTTTTTCTTCAGTGCAAGAAACAAGAGAGAGAAAAATAGTTTAAACATTTTATTTACAGGTTGTTTACAAAACCATATAACATAAATTGATGTTTTTTTAAGAGTACAGTTTTGAATGCTAATGATCTAAGTGTCTTCAGAGATGATAGCTAAGTCATTGTCCACGCGTATAATTTTTAGTTTTTTGTACAGTGTTATGAACGGTGTTTCTTTTGAAATTAGTGTACGATTTAGCATATAACTTACATTGAATTAGAATGTTATTTAAAAGATAAAAAAAAAGAAAAAGAAATTCTTAACACTTTGTGTAGTTCCTTGACGGTCATACAGAGTTTGATTATCGCCCATTCATTCTGTGTTGCTGCCCCTCCTTGCTTGTGTTGGATGGATTTGTCATTGAAAATGCTGAAAGGTAAGTATTTATATTCTCAATTTTAAAATCAACAAACCTCACTATTTGATACTTGCATATGAAAACAGTGATTGAATTGCTTTCCTAGTGAAATTAAAACATTGGATTTTCTCAAATACTGCTTAAGCTTATTTCCTTTCCTTAAATTTTTTTTCTTTTTTTATTGTAACCTTTTTGTATCATGTTTTATTTAAAGGGAAAACAAAATCCTCAGGAAAATACATCACTTTTATGGTAATAATTAGTGACAGATTAGTTAACTGGTATTTGCAAGCCATTTTTAGATTATTTGCCTTTGCTGTGTATTTTGTTTTGTTTTTTTAATAATTAATTTTAATAATTACTTCCCTTTGTTCAGTCATGTTTGTTTTTGTTGTTGCTTAGATTGTAGGAAAAAATGCAGCCAGATAGGAAAAAGTTTGAGAAAAAAGAAATAGTGTAGTTGCTGCTATGTCTACTTTTGATGGTGATTATGAGGAGGAGGAGAATGTGAACAATGATGTTGATAATAAATGGAAATTACTGTTGATATTTTCCAGACAACAAGCTCAGTGGTTATACCAGCAAGGTTACATTCATAAGATTTTACCTGGTCAGCATGTCCTGATGGTGCGATACCTTGCAGCTGTATGTCCTCTCTCTGGCATTCCCCAGGTAAGAAATGCGCTATTTGAATGAATGAATGTTTGCTCGTACATGGCTAATCACAAATGCGTATGTGATGTGTATAGGTCTGTCCATGCATGTGTGTCTGCACATAACATATTATGTGTTTGGTTGAAATAAAACTGTGTACTCCTGTGGCGCTAATTGTATCAATGATATATTTTTCAGCTCTTTCTTTCTCACTTTCTATGTCTATGGGTCTCTGTCTCTGTCTCTCTCTGTCACTGTCTCTCTTTTGCTCTATTTCTCTCTCTGTCTTTTTTGCTCTCTTTGTATCTCTTTGCTCGCTTTGTCTCTCTTGCTCACTGTCTCTCTGGCTGTCTCTGTCTGTCTCTCTATTTCTTTCTCAGAATGCCGGTATTTTTATGAGTAAAATAAATGTTGTTAACATTTTGCTTGTTTTGATGTGCATGTGTGCAGCACATGAATGGATGTTTGTGTGTGTGTTTTAACATGTATGCGTGCCTCTGTGTGTGTGGATGTATGAGTGTGTGTGTGTGTGTGTGTGTGTGTGTGTGTATGTTTCATTTATTTATTTTAAGGTTTGTACACATAGCGATTTTAGACCAACAACTATAACAACAAATTAATTTTTTTTAAAAATAAATAAATAAAGACATTAATTAATTTCTAAGATTTAACATTATCATTGTAACAATTTCATTAGCTTAAACCCCTACTTAAAATTAACAAAATTCTTGCACATCAAACATTTTCTTTCTTACATGTGAATGTACAGTGGAACCTCTGGTATCTGTCTACGACTCCCTCCGTTATGTGACCTGAAAACTTCTGACGGATTCACTTCCAATAATAAATGACCTCTGGTATGCGACAACCTCGTTTATGCGACCAGCGTCCATGTCTTAAGCCCTTTATACGACTGTCTTAGGCAATTTAAAACTAAAAGAGATATCAGTTAATTTATTGTCGGTACCTTTCGTTTTTTTCTCTCATGTTAGTGTACGCCTACTGTTGTCTGCTATTTCCGGTTCGCAAGTAAGGGACATTACTCGCCTAAACTGGCTTGTAAAAATGGCGTTGCGCAAGAGGGAAGTTTTGAGTTTTCCAGAGATAAAGTTTCTCCCTGTTCTGAGTGTTCAAAATGTCTGAAGACACGACTGTTTTTTATTTTTGAAGTTGTGAATAAAAGACAAAGCTAAAAATGAAACATGTTTTACAGTTTTCTTTGTCAGAGAATACATGCTGGTGAGTGAAAATTATTACTACCTACCCCTCCGAGCCTGACCCTCACCCCCGTTGTTTCCGGTATAAGACCACCTCTATTATAAGACCGCTTTTTCTCAGATTTTGGACGGTCGTATACCGGAGGTTCCACTGTACTATTAAAATATATGTCAAGCCAAAGTCATGCAATTCCCAGAGAAACGAATTCAGCAACATCGAGACCAAAACAACACAATCGACAAACTATCACCATCTCCCTCAATAACCATTTGAACCCTGGATGCCCCACCAATTCTGAGCCCATTCCCAATAACCCTATTCCAAACAGCAAGTACTAGAAAGAACAGTAAGCTTTGTACGGACCGCAAGACTAAGGTAAGGTTACGGGACCGGTTTATCGGTCTATCGGGGCACAGCTGTTTAAGGGCGAGACCGATTTATCGGTCTTTCGGGGCACAGCTGTTTAAGGGCTAGACCGATATATCGGTCTTTCGGGTTCAAAGGGTTAATCGTCAATAGTCAAACAGCAATTTGCCTCAACAAACCCGCCGAATCCCCAAATCCAACAATCACTTCCTCAGAACCAGCAAATAAAATTCTGATTTCTTTAAAACGCAATTGTGTATGTGTGTGTGTTGAGTTTATTTTGTGTCTGTGTGTATATTCATCACATTTCACATTTAATGGTATTTTAGTAGAAGAATATGTAAACATTATGTCTTACAAGTGTAGGAGAGAGAGAATTGTTGGTATATAGTGTGCATTTATCAACCTATTTTAATTAGTCATGTTTTAGATAAATTGTTGATTCCTGTTATGTTAGTCTCATTGTATTTTTGAAAATTAAGCGCAACCACTTATAATTAGATTTTGACCTGCATCTCACAGGCTGCAAAACGAAGCGCATCCTTTTTGTTGGTAGGCGTGCGGTACATTGTTCATTTTCGCACCGTTCTTATCTCCCGGGAGGAGGTTCCTTTGTCTGAGCGTGTGACCCAGAAACCTTATTTTTTATTTCCTAACAGGCACTATGTTGGGCGGGCGATACCAGCGTTTTAGCCAAGGCACTGTAGAAATATAGAGAGAAGTTCCCCCGCTAGTTAGTGAGTGTCCTGACAGTTGAAGCAGTAGCATCAACTATAGCGTAACCTACAGTTTATTTATGTTGAAGTATAATTGTAAAATAAGTTATTATAGATAGGCAGCCAGGTTGGCACAGTACAGTAGTTAGTAATGTTCTTTTTGCTCAAGTCACAATGACTGGTATGTACACATTATGATTGTCTTGATTTTTATATTTTCAATATTAGGTATTATTGTGATGTTAGTTTGATATTTGTCTCATCCACAAGAGCATAAAAACGGCATTTTGAATTACTGATTCATAGAGTGTTATAAACGATTAATTAGGATAAACATGTTATTTTGTGAACATATATTACTCTTTTGTATGCGCTATTATTATTATTTTTATCCAATTTTATAAACTGAGGAATACGTTGGAAATGTTTTGAAAGTATGACCTTGAAGTTCATACCCGGTTCGAATCTCTTGTGTGGACAATTAAGTTGGAATTTCATAATTCACTGGTAAATACATCATCGTCAATAGTTCATCTTGTTTTGATAAATTAATAATTATATTAACTGATTACCAAAAGATTTTCATTATTCTTTTGATGCGGAATAGTATCTTCATTTTGTTGCAAATGTTTTGTATCGATCTTTATCATTTATATTTGAATAATTTCGAGCGAAGTTTCACTTTCGTTCTGTATTTTTATATTGCCTTTGGATTTTGAATAATTTCCATTGTCTCAACGTGGAATACTTTATTTTACAGTAGTTTTATTATCTTATCATTCTAGGAATTTATTAGTTCTTTTTGTTTCTTTACAGGGCTCGCTTTCTAATAAATATATACTCAAGCCCGTAGATGAAGATGATGTTGGTAAAAATGAGGATTATGACAACAAATAAAAATCATCGCCAGTCACTGTAAATATTCTGACTTTGCTTCCGGATGAACAAGAACCCTCACTGAGTGCTTGTGAACTTTCTCATTTCCACCCTCACTCGCACCACCCTTCTACAATGGCGCCCAATAGATTGTTTATCTTCTGGACGCATAGCAGATAGACAGCTAAATCCCTTTTTCCACGCATCGAGACGACGCTTCGTAGAGAAGAGGGGAGAAGGTGGTGAAAGTTGACTTTTGTATCTGACCCCTGACTTCAGATGACATCGGGTCAACTTCTATTAAAAAACCACATGTGTTTTTAATTTAATTTAGTTAATTTGCATTGACTTTCTATGCTCTTTTTTTAGTGATTTATTTGACTCTGAAAATTATAATTGATCAATGTGCTAACAATGTTTTGTCTTGGCTGTAACTATTGGTCACCTTGAGAAACGACTCAGTATAATCAAAGCATTATTCCGCTTGACAGCTTGGAACTGATCTTCATTCATGTAGCAGACAAGATGACAAGCAAGATAGTAGGATCATTATTGATTTGAAAGGTCTTAGCAAGGATTAGGAAGAAGGTGAGGTAGTAATCATTGATTTGGCATGATTGGCATGGAAGAAGGCCACTGTAATATTTTGGTTTTTGATAAGCTAGTATTATTATGCATTTAAAGTGAGTCAAGTTTTGTTCTAACATTTATACTAGATAATATGATGATAGAAGAGTTTATTAGTCCCACATCATTTTGATAAACGAAGAGAGATGAAAAGGAAAAAGAACACCTCACAGGGAACTGATGCCTATCAATAAATCAACCAACATTCGAAAAAGCATGTGCACAGCAAAGCAGAACTGGATAGAAGATCAATGCCAGGAAATGGAGAACAATCTGAACAAGAAAACAATAGAAAGCCTACCAGACTGTGAAGCGGCTGACAAGTTTTAAACAGCCCAAGGTCTCTACGATCCAAAGCAAATCTGGCTCGTGCCTTAAAGAAGACCAAGAAGTCTTGGATAGATGGACATAGTAGTACTGCTCTGATCTTTACAATCACACACTAAATGGAGACCCATCATGATTAGTTCTAGCATGTCCCCAGTTCAAAGAAGAAGACATCCTCCCAATTCTGTAATGTATAATATTGTTATTATTCATTTGGCAATTCAGTTATGTCGGGAATAGTATAAGTTAGACATTATTTTTCTATTATAAAATTTATGTCTGGCATGAAGGTGAAGGACAGTAGTGTTATTATTATATATCTGGCATAGAATGTGGTTAAAGGCAAGGCTTACCTTGAGGCAAAACAAGGCCTGAATATTTGACAATGCCTCCATGGTTGGCAGACAAGGTTGTATGTAACTTTAGCTGAGAGAGAAAGAGAGAGAGAGAGAGAGAGAGAGAGAGAGAGAGAGAGAGAGAGAGAGAGAGAGAGACTGCATGTTACACGGTTGTTATTTTAAGTGTAACTCAGATTCGTTTATCCACGCAACCTGTTCACTCAGCAACAAGGCAGGAGTCGTATGAAGTTTCCAATTTTATTCAGCATATATCAACAACTGCATGCAAGATCGCTTTCCAAAGATCATCATCAAAAATCTCCATAAATCATTTTTTTATTCACTTTTTCATCCTCTCTTTGACACAGTGCGCCACTTATATAGTCTCTCTATAATAGAGAGAAAGTTCGAACATTCCAGTATGACGCAAAAACACTTAATCAGAATAAAACTCGTCACCGGAACTATGCACTGTCTTACGTCATATAGCTTTATTTAGGCTAGAAGAATCTCTTAGCTATTACTAGATTTATCTACATGCTTCGATCGATAGTAAACAAGTAATTCTAGAAAATTCTCCAATAATATCGACCAACGAAGATTATTAACATTATACAAAGCTTCTTCTAACAACAACGTAAAATCAAATAAAATGTAAATACACTCTGTTATTGCATGCTTTGGAAAACAAAACCATCGGATCTGTCGTGCGCGTCTCAAACGTAACACTGCCGCATTAACCAATTGAGAGAGGAAGAGTTTGTGTGTGTATGAGAGGGGGAGAGAGAGAGAGAGAGAGAGAGAGAGAGAGAGAGAGAGAGAGAGAGAGAGAGAGAGAGTATATATGTATGTGCGTTTGTTTATGTGAATGAGATGGTGTTTGTGTGCATTTGTGTCTGTATCATGTGAGTGTACAAGTAAGCTTCAAGCAGCATCTGTTTAACTTTTGTAGCGTTTTGAAAGGGAAATCTTGGTTTCCAGTACTGACGAGAATGTTGATTTTCTATCATATTGATATAGCAGTAAAGCTGAGGACCACGCCCTGGCATGCAAATAATTGCTGTGTTGCAATCCTCTTACAAACCAGATCCTATCCTTTGGCGGTTTCATTGGTTAGTTGTAATCTGTCAGCTTCTTTACTGTCTGTCTGTGGTTTGTTGCTTCTACTTATTCTTCTCCATCACCAAGATCGTCATCTCCATTTTCTCTTCCATCACTTCACCGTCAGTCTTCTCCTTCTGCTCGCCTTGTTTCAAGAATATTGGTGGGTAGATATTAGGAACGGGTATTATTGTTTAACGAAAGGGAAATCTTGGTCTCTGGGACTGATGAGAATGTTGATTTTCTATCATATTGATATAACAGTAACCCTGTCCTGCCAAAAAAAAAAAAAAAAAAAAGATGTTTTGCAATCCTCTTGGTAACCAGATCTTGTTCTTTGACGGTTGCATTGGTTAGTCGTAATCGGGCCAGCTTCTTTCTCGTCTTATTTCCCCTTCTTCTTTTCCTCTTCCTTATCCTTCCTTTTCTTTCTTTCTTCCCGCTCCCCCATTTTTTTCTCTCCCCCTTCTTTCTTTCTGTCTTTCTTTCTTTCTTTTTTTCTTTATTTTTTTCTTTCATGTCAATCCAGAATCTACTGCCTTCAGAGACTCAGAAACCTTCAAGTCAATAGCCGCATCCTTCTGACCTTTTAAACTGCTTTTATCGAAGAAAATTCTTACTTTCCCTTTTATTTGCTGGTATGGAAGTTTGTGCGTGAAAAACAGAAGCTTACTTGATCAAGTGGTGAATGTTTGTGGGAAACTTGTGGGTGTGAAACAAGAGAGTCTGCATGCACTGTATGAAAGGCGTGTTGTGCAAAAAACTCTTTCCATAATAATATTAATAATAATAATAATAATAATAATAATAATAATTTTATTTATAAAGCGCATTATCAAACAATAGTCTTCTCAAGGCGCATCAAACACAGTCACACGCACAATACAATAGATAGAATACAATCAATAAATAAAATTAAAAAAAAATTCATTAAAATTTAAAATAAGAAATTGGAAGTAAACCTCACTCACACAATAGTCACATTAAAACAATGTACTAATACCTTAGTAAGACTGACAATATAATAAAAAGTCAAAAAAAAAAAAGATGGGAAATGTAAAAACAGTTATTAGAAATGCAATCACATCATTTAAACTCTGGACAATGAATAAGTAAATATCAAATTCCAAGTAAAAAAATAAGAGTCAGTCACATAAGATATGAAGAATGATTATTAAAAGATCATGACCATGATGTCGTAGACATTATATCGCACCCATACACAATCACCTAGGCATTGTCAGAAACAGACGCAAGTACACACAGACACACACAAGCTGTTGTGATGTTTTAATTCCTCAGCTCCCGCTCACTGACCATCTTCCAAGCATCTCTCAAAGACTGAAATCAGTCGTCATCCATGATGAAAGTCACGTGCTTGGTCACCACTTCAAGCTTCTAACTTCTGGCCTGCAATTCTGACTGTCTAAGATTCGTACCTTGAGAACTAAAAAACAGTTATATACCAGATTATGTACGTCTGATTAACAGATAATAAATTCAACCAGTTGTACAGTATGTGTGTGAGTGTGCATACATGTATGTACTGTTCGACTATGCAAATTATAATCCTGCAGTTTTTGATTATATTATGTACATCGCACCACATTGTAATTTCTAAAAAAGATAATAAAGTTGTCATATTTGTATATTGTGTGCATGTTGGATATTAGAGGCCAGCGCCTTGAGAAGCTCTTTGATCTTGTAAGTGCGCTATATAAGAGCAGTCTCTTTCTTTCTTTGTATCCCAACCAGTGCCCACCTATATAACGCACAGTAGTTGAATTTGAAACAACAAACGAGTTTTATTCTCAATGTCAATTAATATTGTTATTGTGAGGTGTATTTGTGTTGACACCATAATGCATTTTCTTGACAGAAATAATAAAGTTGTCTTATTTTATATTGTCTTATATTTTCTTTCTTTCTTTCTTTTATTTCTTTTTTGTTTTCTTTCTTTTGTTTTTTTTATTGCTTTCTTTCTTTCAGGCTGTCATTTGTTTGCTTCTACTTCTTCTTCCTCTTCTTCTCCATCACCAACATCGTTATCTCATCCTTCTCCTTATTCATCACGATTCACCACCTCATCATCCACATTCGTCTTCTCCTTCTCCCTCATATTCTCCACCGCATCCTCCTCCTCCTCTTGTTTCAAGAATGTTGGTGGATCGAGATTAGGAATGGGTAATATTGTTATAATGGGAGATAAAAACTGTGTGAGGGAGGGTAATGGAGAGGGATCGATCCCTTCAGGGACAGATTTTCTGCTTCAAATACCAGTACTGACAAAGCTGCAGCAAAGAATGCGGAGGGTGGGGGGGGGGGGGGGTATCTCTTGTGCGACACTGGACAGATTTTTTTCATGTTCAAAAATGGACAACCCCCGCACAGGACTGGGGTGGAGAGATGCAGGTGTGTGTGTGGGGGGGGGGAGGGGGTAAATTCTGTTTGACGTTGGGGGGGTGGGGAGGGGGTAAATTCTGTTTGACGTTGAACAATTCTCTCCCTCTCGCCCCATCCCAAATGTGTTAGTTGGGATGTTAATCTTTCATCAGGAGACCGGTTGTCGTGGTTCAATTGTCCATAACGCAGCACAGCACCCCAACTTGCGGCAAATGCGCTTGGATTCGACCCGGATGTCGGTAAACTACTTTGTGCATGCTGGACTTGGGTTGCCAATGTCTTGAACAGCTAAAAACGATTTATGTTCGTTGGGAATTCCCGCTGAGGGCTACCCTTGTATGTAATTAACGATTAATTATTTCTAAACTGTTGCTGTAGTAGGAAGCACTGTAATAAAAAATCTCCCAGCGGGCTAATGTGTCTTTGCGGTGTTTTGTTGTACTGGTTGTTACGGCAACGGATGGGGACGGTATCAGGTAGTCTGCCTACATGCGCATGCCCTTATTCAACTTGTCACAAACTCTATCCTCGAATTCCTAGCTTTTGTCACTACTTGATCTCCGTATGCGCCTTGTAACATAACTGTCTGCTTCATGCTGTCGCCGTCACTCTATCCTATCATATCCTATCCTATCTCGTAACTCGAAAGTCGTTGGGGCACCGAAGATGATCGTTTAACCAGCGTACTCCATCTTTCTCTGTCCTCAGCAACCCTCATGGCTTCGCTCAGTGTCAAGACAGTCCATTCTCGAGTGTTGTCTTCCCACCTTTTTTCATGTCTCCCACTTCTCCTGCCTCCTTGCACCGCGGCTTGCAGGATAATCTTTGCAAGGCCTGATGCTCTGGTGACGTGGCCATGCAATCGGAGTTACCGTTTCTTCACCACTGTGAGCATGTCATCGTGTTTTCAAATGTCTTCCCAACGACTTTGGAGTTACGGGATAGGATAGGATTGCCTTTTTGACTCGCATGGATAGCAATGTGAGTCTATGTACTCGATCCCTTCTACCCCTATCCCCCACCCACCCCCTACACCACCAAAAAAAAATTTCTTAGTTTTTGGCAAATATATGCGAGATGAGTCCTAAATAGTCCAAAAATGATATCGGAAAAAACAAACAAAACAATGGCCCATCTGTCCGCCGTCCGTGCGAAAACTTTAAAGTGGCTAAATACTCGGGGCCTTTTTAAACTATCACAATCAAACTTGGTAAGATGGTGTATACCCATGAGACCTCAAAAATGATCAGTGAATGAATAACTTCACTTCAGGGTTAAGGTCACATGGTCATCAAATGTTAGTTAAAAAAAAATTTTCAAACAATATTAACCTTTTTTTCTAGTTAATAATAGTGAACTTATGATTCTTTGATATATATCAATGAGACACACATACTATGCAAATTTGGTCAACCTCACTCCAAGGTCAAGGTCAATGGAGCTGTCACAAGTCGGTTTGTATAGGTACTTTGAAGTGATCTTGACCCTAAACTATGAGAGATATAAAGTCCAATCTTTTTGTATTTAGAGATGATAGATTAATCTTTCATATTTGTTCCGTATTTGTGTTGACCTTGAAGGTCAAGGTCATTTTAGACCTTGCAAAAACATACACCAAGTAGGTCATCATTTTATACCGAGGCAGAAGAAAAGGGAGACAGAAAAAGAGGTGGGAGGACAACATTCGAGAATGGACTGGCTTGACACTGAGCGAAGCCATGAGGGTTGCTGAGGACAGAGAAAGATGGAGTACGCTGGTTAAACGATCATGTGTGGTGCCCCAACGACTTTTGAGTTACGGGATGGGATAGAATAGGGTAGGATACATTATGTCTTTGCATAGTTTACGAGTGCCTTGTTTTTGTTTTACTTCTTTTCGTATATATTTCGATGTTAATGTTAGGTATACATGTGTGAGCACTGCGCTTTGAACTGATGTCATTAGGAAATAGCGCTATATAAATACCATTATTATTATTATTATTATTATTATTATTATTATTATTATTATTATTATTATTGATGTAATCCCTCATCAATCTCTGATAACTCCCATTAATGCGATGGTCCCATTGGTGCGAGCTTTAGGTTTCGGTCAAGTCTGTTGGTTATGTGCTGAGGTGACAACGTTTTGTTTTCTTCTTGGTTAAATATAACTTCGGTTTCTATAGGCTGTTGTGTGCTGCGAGTGCTGTTGTGTGCTGCGAGTGCTTGTTTTTTTTTTTTTTAAATGTTTTTGTTGTCTTCTCGTAAAATTGAGAGATGGGATAGAAGAAAAACTGGGGTGGAAGGTGGGGATGGATTTGGGGAGTGGGGGGGGGTGGATTTGAGAGCGAGAGATAGAAAGATGGTGGGGTGGGAGTTATTATACTGGAATTACACCCACGTCTTCTAGTTTGGCAGCTGTACCTCTGTATCTCCCCGTCTTTGTGTGTGTCTTTGAGCTTCTCCTGAGGGAAAGGCGTAGAATTTTAAAATAAAAAAAAATGTCTCTCTCCTTTCCCTCGCAAAGCAGAGCTGCTTCAAACTTGAGTGGTTGTCCTAGATAAATGACATAGGAGGTCTCTTTCAGAACAGTTACAATGACATTACGTATGTAGACTGTCAGAGTAGACTTGAGGTTTCTTTCACTGTGATTGCTCAACACAGAAACGTGACATTGAGACTTGAATGAGGAGTTGGACAAACTTGATGCCTTTGTTACCAGCTAGAGCCATTGATGTATATAGTAAGGGCAGTCTTTCAGTTTTCTGTTGAAAAAAGGGGGAGGGAAAGAGGGGGGTTCGAGACGGGTACCACCTTGGGGGCGGGGTAAGGAGTTCTAGATGCGATCCTGGGTAGGAGGGGTGGGAGAATGGTGGTGGTGGTGGAGAGTGAGGAGGACAGTTCCAGTAGGAGCTCCAAATGGATTAAGAAAGGAAATTGGGCAGGTTGTCGGCCTTGCCTGACCCCTATTAGCGCCCCACTCACAAGTGGCTTCCTTTGAACAGTACAAATTGATCGCAACAGGCAGAGAAAGACAGAGGGTGAGGAGAGACGGAGAGATACAGAGATCCTATCCCGTAACTCGGAGGTCGTTGGGGCACCACAAACGATCGTTTAACGAACGTACTCCATCTTTCTCTGTCCTCAGCTACTCTCATGACTTCAAATCGAAACACCCTAAATCTGCTTAGAGCTAAAGAGTGCAATGCCCTGTTTTCATTGGATAAAGAATACTTTTTTTGAAGTCCTAAACTTTACCCAACGTAATGAAAATTTTCAGGCATTTATTCAACTTAAAGAAAAGCTCGAGGCAAGCACTTTATCAGCTTGAAACCCTATTCTCCATACCCCTCCACCCATATCTACAGCAGCTAGCAATGAGTGTTTTTATTGTGACAGTGGCATTCAACAACAAGAAGAACACGACGACGTTTTCGCTGTTCTTGAAGTTGAAAGTACCTTTGTCGCCCCATCGCCGTAGCCCAAGTGGTAGAGCTTCCATATGGCACACCGATGACCCAGGTTCGAATCCCGTGATGGGCAAGATAAAAGAGACCATTTTTCATTGTCCGTTTTAGCAGTGTGATTGCTCTGGTGGTTCAGTGTTGATTTAGGTCCCTACCCATTGTTCATTGGGATGGTTATCCCCGTCTGCCATATCGCCAATGGTGGGTGTTGGCGTTAAACTTCAATGTTCGTTTTTCTTTGTCGCAGCTGATATTGAGCATGGGCTGCTAGCTGGGAAAGTGTGCTATGAAAGCGAAAGCGGGGATTATGTTGGATTAGGCTGATGTTTGTTCTTTTCGCCTAGATTGCTATCATTCTGCCACATTCATAGTTGGTCTTCAAATTCAATAAGAGACTGAAAAGAATTCAAAAGGATAATTCTAGAGAATATCGAAAACTTTGTACATGAAAAAATTAAGATCTTTTTTGTGTCTACCTCTTCTCTATCGCCCCCGCCTTCCTTCTCTCTCTCTCTCTCTCTCTCTCTCTCTCTCTCTCTCTCTCTCTCTCTCTCTCTCTCTCTCTCTCTCTCTCTCTCTCTCTCTCTCCCCTCCCTTCCATGTTCATGTTTCTTTCTCCAATTAAGACAGGCTGTTAGAAAGGCCAATTTCCCCTCCTGTACCTACTTATACATTATATATCCGTCTGTGAGCTGGTGGACGTCAGCCGGTATAATTGTAGTTTATTTGGCTTGAATAGTTACTACTCACTGCTTTGGTTAACCGCATTAAACAGTGCCTTAAGAAGGGCATTATTCTGGAATTACCCTCACGGCTTTCTAGTTTTGCAGCTAAAATCTTGTTGTTTCATTAAACATTCACAACTTAGGGTTGATCGGGGCGCTAAGCCTTCAAGAAGCACCAGGCGTAACTTGATATGATGTTAAAAAAGGTAAAAGATAAAGGTGGTCCCATAGCCTCGTGGCCGTAGGGAGGCGTGATGTTGGAGATCACACTTATCTTGGGCCAGCGTAATGAGGGTGACGCCCATCTCTCTCCCTCGCTGCTTTACCTTCCCCACCCTTAAGAGAGTAAGTACTCAGTCACAGTTGAGTCAACAGGGTCAACTGGGGACGTTTTGCGGTCACCCATCCAAGTGCTAACCGCACTAGACGGTGCTTAACTTGCGACACAGTAGCGAGTGCTCCAACCACTGCGCTATCCGACACCCCTAACGATGATATGATGTTAATGTATAATAATGTTGTACTGTAGTTGTTGAATTACTTGTTCTTGTTTTATTTTTACTTTTAAATTAATTTTTATAAAGTTTTCCACAAAAGACTGTCTGGAGATGAGTGACTTTTCAATTGTGGTTATTAATTGTACGTTTTCGATGAAGAGGGAAATGTGAAGAGCTTTGATGCGATGATATAATAATTATATTAGAGCACTTTCCTACTATTGTAGCGTACTTTCGATGAAAAGATACCTATGGGATGCTATGATTATTTGCATACTTTTGAAAGAAATCGCTTACTAAGACAAAACTAGGCTAACGAATTCACCGACGTAGTAGAACTTTGACCTGAGAAACGTTCGTCAAGCAGAACAGATCAGCGTTGTAGAGTTTATATGTCTAGAATACAAACTGAATGTCAAAGACGGCTGAGCCATTGATTTCTCTTGCAAACTAGTTCAGTCGTACCCGGTACCCGTATGCCTCGGCAGTCTTTGATAGTCCCTGTTCTGGAACCAGTAAAGAGGGCACAGGTGTATAAATATAAACTACGTAAGACTAAGGTCAACTGTTTATGTTTGGTTCTTTGCCAGATCAGCTGACGACCGGATCGATGCTGTAATCATAGATGGAATTGTTTGCGGTTTCCTACAAATTAAACAGGATTTAAGAAATTCGAGTGTTTTATTGACCATCTTAAACGAACATTGTGTGGTAGGAAAGTGTTGTGGCAAAGAGTTTCTCCGTCATAAAACTTCCCACAGCACTTCGCATGATAGACTGCTGTTGATGTTGCTTCAGCACAGTCATCAAAACCTATCAAAAGGACAAGGCTGTATGCACTCCACGTTCTAGGAGCAACATATGCACACTCTTTTTTAGTTTATGTTAACGTATATTGATTCGTATGGGCATGAAGCAGGCCATTTGCACTGTCTTCATCTACTGGATAGGCAGAGTCATCACTTTATTTTTTTTTCCAGATAATATCTTTAAACACTTTGAAATACCGTCGGGTATCAGAACGAGCCCAAAGTTTGTCGGTCAGTCCATCGGTCCAGGCCAGATCTCAAAAACCATTTTTTTGACTAAACTTAAGAGTTAATTGGCCAGCTTTTTGTGCCATCGTATTTGCTGGATTCTAAACACGTTTTGCTCTAAACCTAAAAAAAGAAAAAGAAAATTAATGTAAAAAAAATTAGAAAACCGGTTAAAACGATTTTGACAATTTTTGGTAGGCCTATATAGTTACTTCCACCCAATACCAATCATTTAGTGTTGGTCCGTTGGTCGGTCAGTGGGTCGCTCAAAACGCACTTTAAATATTTTCTTTTAAAAAAAAGGAAACGATTTGGATATTTTTAATTATTTTTTTTTAAACTATGGAGATACTGCTCAGCTTTTTATATCATTTATGTATTTGCGTTTTCTCAAAGGTCAAGGTCGCTGAGATTCATAATTTTCGAAGTATCTCAAAATTGACTACGGCGATTTTGATTTAAGATCTCTCTCTCTCTCTCTCTCTCTCTCTCTCTCTCTCTCTCTCTCTCTCTCTCTCTCTCTCTCTCTCTCTCTCTCTCTCTCTCTCTCTCTCTCTCTCTCTCTCTCTCTCTCTCTCTCTCTCTCTCTCTCTCTCTCTCTCTCTCTCTCTCTCTCTCTCTCTCTCTCTCTCTCTCTCTCTCTCTCTCTCTCTCTCTCTCTCTCTTCTCTCTCTCTCTCTCTCTCTCTCTCTCTCTCTCTCTCTCTCTCTCTCTCTCTCTCTCTCTCTCTCTCTCTCTCTCTCTCTCTCTCTCTCTCTCTCTCTCTCTCTCTCTCTCTCTCTCTCTCTCTCTCTCTCTCTCTCTCTCTCTCTCTCTCTCTCTCTCTCTCTCTCTCTCTCTCTCTCTCTCTCTCTCTCTCTCTCTCTCTCTCTCTCTCTCTCTCTCTCTCTCTCTCTCTCTCTCTCTCTCTCTCTCTCTCTCTCTCTCTCTCTCTCTCTCTCTCTCTCTCTCTCTCTCTCTCTCTCTCTCTCTCTCTCTCTCTCTCTCTCTCTCTCTCTCTCTCTCTCTCTCTCTCTCTCTCTCTCTCTCTCTCTCTCTCTCTCTCTCTCTCTCTCTCTCTCTCTCTCTCTCTCTCTCTCTCTCTCTCTCTCTCTCTCTCTCTCTCTCTCTCTCTCTCTCTCTCTCTCTCTCTCTCTCTCTCATTCAACCCCTTCCATTTATTTTCCATCCCTTCTTTCTACCTTGCCCCTTTCTCTCTAACTAACCATTTCTATCGGAGCGGCGACATCACAATGTTCAGACTTCCAACTGGCAGAGCAGGCTGCATTCTGCTCGCCGTCCGCATTTAGTTTCTACTTCGTCCGTTTTAGTTCTAGTTTCTGGCATGCAGACGATTTGTCTTATGCTATTTAGTGTGGAAGTAGATTAGTCAGTATTATTACCGTTATAAAAGCTGGTGATTATTATTATTATTATTATTATTATTATTATTATTATTATTATTATTATTATTATTATTATTGTTATTTATTATTATTATTATTATTATTGCACTACTGCAACGTTCGTTTAAGTTTTAATTTCTCGCGTGCAGATGATTTGTCTTGTACTGTTGTTTGTGAATATAAATTGTAAAAAAAATGGCGATTCATGAAGTTAAAAAGAGTAAATAATAATTAATTAGCAGTTCATCAGTAGTTTGCTTCTTGTAGTTTCGCCTGCAGTCTCTGGAAGTCTTTGACGCTTAGTGTGGGTCTAAGATGAGGGCCTGTAACACATGAAAGGTTAGCGCATCCTTTTGTTGAGTTCCTTGCGTCTTTGAAACTCATCAAGGCATAGAGAATATCGACCATATTTATGAATATTTGTGACTCACGAAGCTTAAGCTTTTGATTTGAAGCTTTAGCAGCTTCTGTAGCTAATCTGAGATATAGTCTGGACATCATGTGAGAAAAAGCCACGGAGTTCTCAAACTTTAATACTTCTACTAAAACAATTTAGCATGGTCATGTACATTCTGAATAATCATGTGAGAAACCCACTAATAAGACTTCAAAGAGGTTAGTTAACTGCTTCAGTAAAGAGTCTCACAGAGACCAACGTTAGAAATGGACAATGAAAAGAGAGAGGCTAATTACTTATACATCTGCGAGTTTTTACTTGTATGGATATGATAAAGACTTGTTTGATTTGAGTTACTGTTTTAGAGAAATCGACTGCTTGGGTTCAGAAAGCTAAATTGTTTCTAAAAATGTTTTAGATTCTGTAATGGTCTGAATATGATGGAAAACTAAGCTAAAATCAATAAAGAAAGTTTAACAACTTGTGTGAGAAGTCTTGGAAAGCCTTAAAGTTGTGGATTTCAAGAGAGGAATATACTAATTAAGCTCTCATAGATTTACCTCGGTATGAAAATCCAAAAGGGTCCTTCATAGTGGTACTATATGTACTTAGAGTTTAGTCTAAGACATGTTTTGAGTAGAACTAAATCAAAACTAGTAGAACTGAATCCAAACTTAGCTATCGAATTTTTCTGCTTGAACTTCTTGAATTCATGAACGGTCAATATTGCGAGAAATAGACTGAAAGAGTTTCTGGTCGTGTCAGGCGTACACTGTAATCTATAGTTATGGTGCTTACATGCACAGGATGCACGGCGTCATCCTTGTCTGGTACTAGTTTATGGAATCATTATTGCAGTGATCAATCTGAGGTATATTGCTGTATTATTCGTGGGCATATAATTATACACCTATATTTTCATTACTTTGAATAAGTGTCCTTTAAAGAGCCTAGTATTGTTTTAAGCAGTGAAATGGGATTTTAAATAACAAATGCCCAAGAACTTTGTGCTGATGCGCATATAAGGTAAAGTAATTGTTCTAATTATAGTATGTACTTCTCAGCTCACCGGGCTGTTTAAAGGCGTTGGCCAAAAGCAGAATCTAACTCAAGTCTACCAAAGCACTGTCAAATGCCCCCGGAAAACTGAGCTATCCCGATCGATCTGGATGTGTGCGTGTTGATTGGATCTTACACCTGCTCTTTAAACACAATGACTGGAGTTCGTTAACATGCCGTTGCGGCGACATAGGGGGAAGAGAATAATGAGTTGTTGTTTTGTTTTTTTAAATAAATCTCCCGTCTACGCTCAAATCAACACGCACAGAGAAGTCATTTGAAATAGCTCAGTGGTCCAACGCATAAGCATGTGGACAGCTTGCAGCAAGTTTGCGTCTTAGGCGTCTTGAGTTCGGTCTTGACATCGGCAAGCATCCTGAGCAGCTCTGTGAACTGGTAAATGCACTGTATAACCAAACTTTCTTAACAGTGTCGACAATAGACTCATTTTTTCCCTTCTCTAAAACACAGGGCAGTCATTTGCCTTTTGTTCCAATTACAAGGACGCGGTTTGGGTTCGATCCGGAAGCCTCGCCGCGCCTTTAGAAGCTCTTTGAGCTGGTGGGTACACAATATAGCCACATTTCATTCCCCACCCCCCTTCCACCAGCTATCCCTCCTGGCTAGAACAACAGGGTGGTCTTTCGACTTTTAGTCATAAGACGAATCCGCTTTGTGCAGATCATACTCAATTATAGCAGTTCAGTCTTGCGAAAGGATAGGATAGGTATTGATATCGTGCCTCCGAGGACATCGCCATTCTTTATGCAGTTTCGTGGAAATTTCGTATACACGTCACAAATCAGAGTAATATTTATAAGTGTTCGTGTTGTTGTTGTTTTTCTCCTTCCGTCCTCCTCTCCCTCTTCTCCCCCTCCTCCTCCCTCTGCTTCATTCTTACTGTCACTAGATGATGCAAATTGTACTGGAGGAGAAAATAAAGTAGAGGAGAACAACTGATGATTTTAGTTTCCCCAATAACACTAATTTACTAAGGTATTTAGCAGAGCGACGCAAGTAAAAGAAAATATATAGAAGATTGTATGCAGCATCAGCACAAACATTATAGTTCCAAAGAAGAAGACAACGTCTAGCTCTTATCCTCCACAACACATACGATTTAGTTTTATTTTATTCCATTTTCACAGCGTAAATCGATCGAGGAAACTTTGTTTCCAAGTTTGTTAATTGCACTAGAACTCGCCAGAACGTGATTAGACAGTTGATTGTGTTAATGGCATAGCATCATCTCTGACTTGAAATCCTGAGAGACAGTACAGTTACTGTGTACCGTAGCTGGCTTTTCTTCGTCCCTTTCCTTTCCCGCGAACAGGAATGTCTAGCGAGGTTATTTGGAGTGTTGCAATTTGTGATATTTTCTTAATACTAATGCTATATTCACGTTGTTTTCTGACAAACGAACAGCTTGAGCGGCGCGGTATCAAATCATATAAGAATAATGCGTAAATGCGTGTTATTATGATTACTTTCAGATTACCTGGAAAAATGTATTTTCATTTGAGGAATGGAAATTGGAAGGAATCGTATAGTGTGAAATTTTAGTTAGTAAATTTTATTCATTTATTTAGTGTTTCACTTTTTGAACAAATATGTTTCTTGGTACAATGTAGGTCTTCACGCTTGCTATGGAATACGTGTGTTGATAATCTAGTTTATTGATTCGTAATCTGATTTAATCATCTTTGATTGTATTTATTTATGGGTGTGTGAATAATTGAATCGACATCTCAAGTGCGAACAAGTGATTTGCTCAACTGAAGTAGGAGACTGAGCAGACGGACTCGATAAAAACACGGCAAGCTCAGTCTTGTATTCGTTCTATAGAATACACGTGATGAAGATCTGGGTTTTCTATGTTTATCTGAAGTTGTGTTTCTTTCATTGTGTGAATACTTTAATCGATACTCGAGTTCGATCAAGTGATTTGTTCAGCTGAGGTAGGGATACTGAGCAAACGGTCTCGAATCGATAATTACAGTGTGAGCTGAAATTTGATAGATGTCTTTGGTTTTCAGTAAAGTGCGTTTATGCATTACGCTTGCTGCAGATAGCAGGTTGTATGATAAATGTTAACCTTAGTTCTGTCTCTAACTTGAAGGAATTTTCAACCTGTGATCAAACAGTGCGATTGCAAGGCTTTAAAAAAATGTAGTGATACAGTTTGCGTTATTTTTTGTAAATATTGTCACACAATATTTCACCGTCGTTTTCGAAGCAGTAGCGGAGACAAATAAAAACAGTGTACTGAACTGCATGAGATCAAAGACAAAACCGACCGTGTCTTTGACAGATTTTTCAACGAAGCTAAGAAAGCTGCATAACACCCTGTGAAAGAAAATAATTAATGTATGCAGCCTTGATCTGTTAATTTCAGCATGCGGGTACATTTGAAAAAGGTAAGTGGTTGGTGTTTATTTTCTTCCCCTTCTACTTTCTAATAAGTTGAAAAAGACATGTCAGTAAATGTAGTGTCGCATGTCTTGACATTTGTATTCTATGTTCAATGTTGCATTCGCACTTATTGATTTTCATTATTGTTGATGTGTTTTTGTTCCTCTCCGACTTGCATTTTGTTTAATTATTTGTATATTTATCATGTGTGTCTGCCTAGATAGTTTAGAGTTAACAGTGACTGCGTGTGTTTCTCCTTATCCAGTTACTGCTGTTTTGCCTATTTAATAATAATAATAATAATAATAATAATAATAATAATAATAATAATAATAATAATAATAATAATAATAATAATAATAATACGAACATTTGAATCCCGCCAAATCTAGACAAAAATAGTCTACTCTATGCGCATACGAACACTTTCGCAACATGTACCACACATATCTTTGACATGTAAAAACATAAAATACCAAGGAAGAGAAGAAGCAAATCAAACTAAATACATCAAAGGCATTACAGCATCGAATGTTTTTGCTTGTGTAGCCAAAAAGGCCAAGTTGCAGGTGCGCACAACTCATGCAAATGTTGATTTTGCTGTACATTTTTGAGTGTTTATGAATAATTTTCACGCACTCGGACTAGGCTTTTGTTGTTTGGGTTATTTGTTATTAAAAAAAAAAAAAGAGGAAAGTTCATTGTTGCATCGATTCTTGCACATTTATAGCCAGCAATATAGAAGGACCTCCGAGCGTCAGATTGTGAATAAACGCTTATTTTGCAGGACATTTTCACATGTCTTATTTTATTAATTATTTCCACACACCCCATATCAGATTACTTTTGGATTAGTTACTTATCACTTAGGATATTTTCATATTTACTATGTATAATGTTCCAATAATGTGCATTGTTGCATCGATTCCTGCAATTTTGGAGCCAAGAACTACCAGAAACCACCCCAAAAGCTTTATGACCGGTTTGATTTATGATGATTACTTTCCTAATTATTTCCCCACACATTAAGGCCGACTTCTGTTTATTAAAACAGATTGTGCATTATTGCATCGATTTTAACTTTGGGAGCTCTCTGAGTTTGTAAGTGCGCTATATAAGAGAAATCTCTTTCTTTATCTATAAAAAGAGCGAGCAAGGAATAGACAACTCCAGAAGCTTTTAAGCCCATGTTTTTTTTTGCCATAAATGTTACGGATATAACTTTATTTATTTGTACACCTCCCCTACCAGACCTTTGTTGCGTTGGTTGTTGATGATATAACGTTCTGTGCGCCGATTCCAGCAGTTTTATTGCCAAAACAAAAAGCAACGAGAGCTCCAGAATCTATACTCAGCTTTGCGGGAAATTTATATAACTGGTTTTACACGTCCTTGACCAGACTACTGTTGCATTGACTATTTATGACATTAACAACTTAACATGGGCATCGTTACGATGATTATTTTCGCGGGCGGAGATGCATTGAACTCTGTTTGCTATTGTAAAATTTAGGGTTATTGTTTAATGAATTGTTAGTCCTGTATTTGGGCGTGCGAGACACGTTATGGTTATTGCTTTATTAATTCTTGTCAGGCACCCGAGACTGGACCAACCGTGCTGATTTTGCAGTCAATTTATGCTTGTTGCGTGATCAATTATTAAGGCATTACTATTTTATTGGGGTAGATTTACAGTTTGGTGCAGTTTTCCTCTTGTTTTATTGTGCCTCCGTGCACGCCATTTATTATTATGTTTCAGAAATTTTGCGAATTATACATTATATATATAATTAAATTTGTTTTAGTGCATTTTATTAGTGTCGTGTAGCATACATTTTGTGAAAGATGTTTGCTTCTTGGATAGGTGTGTGGAGGCGGGTGGCTAGCATTTACTGTTTTGTAATTCAGCATTCTATTGCTCGTATAAAGCAAGCGTCCCGATTAGTGCGCTATTCATGCAGTAGCTGCTGCTGTTGCTGCTGCTGTGCATACCCATGTGCAATAAGATCTTGGTTTCTCATAAATGTGGTGGATTTTATTCTCCATCTAGTAATTGGAGGGTGGGGGGGGGAATGATTGGGATTGAATGGGGATGGCTAACATTTATCTTTTGGTAATGCAGTATACTACCGCCATATCAATAACAATAGCAGAATAAATTGGAGTCTCAGTTTGTTGTAAGATGCGTATTATTTCGGACTGCTCTGCTATAAATGTTGTTTCTGATTCATTTTATGTGGAAGCATTTGCCGTTTTTTTTTAAAGCAGTGTTTTATTGCCCTTGTAACTAGCAGCTGCCGTGTGTTGACATAAAAAGTGGATTTTTTTTTTAAGCATCTTCATTGATGCATGAAATGAATTGTTCTTTTATAGCGCACTTAACCACAAAGGCGCAAGCTGAACAGGGGATCGATGTCTAAAGCACAAGGTGCCAACTTGCACCGTCAAGCGCACTGCCAAAAAGCCCGGGATAACCATGAACGATCTGGACCTGTTCGTGTTTATTTGAGCCCGTCGCCGGCACAGAATGACCGGGTTCTTTAACGTGCCTTTGCGGCGACAAAGGGTCACAGTGACTCGTCAAAACACAGACGGATACTACACAGCACAAAACAGTGGTGTTGATTGAACAGGACTTCGTGCTTTTGCGGCAGACATCTCCAGAGGCGTGTTATTTCATGCTGCTGAGCCATTAGCGGAGTTTCGCATACATTTTGTGGAGCATTACTGGAAATTAAGCATCTGCTGCAGGGCTGGGCAGCGTCATGTTGTGCAAACCTTTCGATCGTTGGAAGATTTGTGTGTTGTTTTTTTTTGTTCAGCGATATTAGTTCTGTGAAAGAGAGAAAGAAAGCGAAAAGCTTGAAAGGAAAGAACGAAAGGAAAAAATAATAACGTGACGTGCACTCAGCGCGCGCATACAGATATATGCACACGCAAGCACGCATACACTTCAGTTTTCTGTCTGTCTGGAGGGGAAGGGGAGGGGGGAGAAGAGAGGGTGTGGGGGAGGGAAGGAGAAGGGGGGGGGATTACTGTAGTTTGTTCCTGAACCAAGCTTGATTTGCAATGACGTTCCAGAGATAAAATATATGTTCGTTTCACATGAGTTGAAAGAAACTTTGAGGTTTTTTTTGTTTTTTTTTTTTTAAATATATTACATAGCAATGTGAGTATATATATTTCATAACACCTCATTCCTCCCCCAAACAATCAAACAACAATTTCCAGATTTTGTGCAAATATGTGCGAGGTAAGTCCTAAATAGTCCAAAAATGACATTAATTTTTTTTTCTGTCCGTTTTGTCAGTCCGCCGTCTTGACGTGCAAAACTTGCAAGTGGATTAATATCTCAGAACCTATTTCAAATTATCACAACCAAACTTGGTAAGATGGTGTATATCCATGAGACTTCATAAATGATCAGTAAATGCGTGACTTCACTCCAAGGTCAAGGTCAGAGGGTAAACAAATGTTGGTAAAAAAAATGACAATTTTTCACAAAATTTCACTTTTTTTTTCGAAGTTATTAATAGTGAACATGGTTTTTTTAATGCATGATAGACATCAATGAGACACACATCCTATGGACATTTGGTCACGTTCACTCCAAGGTCAAGATCACTGGAGCTGTCCTTAGTCAGTATCGATTCTTTGATGTGACCTTGACCCTGAATTAGGAGAGATATAAAGTTCAAACTTGTTGTATTTAGAGATGATAGTTTGATCTTTCATATTTGTTCCGTTTTTGCGTTGATCTTGAAGGTTAAGGCCATTTACAAAAAATATGCAAACAATAGGTCATCGATTCAGTCTAATGGCTCTATTCCACATTTTGTATTTACAGAGATTCGATAATTTTGGTCTTGCTTGCTGGGATGTTCTGGCATTTGCTAAGCACAGACAGATTTCTGAGCTATTATTTTTTTGTTTTACTTCTGTTTTTATTCTTAGAAAACTTTGTTTCGGAAGCGGTTTAAAAATAAGAACAATTTGAAAAAGGAGGGAGTTTTTAAAAAAAATCCAAGTTGGAGTCTTTCGATTTTGCTTGCCTGGCTATTGTGGCATTTACCAAGAATAGATAGGTTTGTGGGCTAAGTCCTTTTGAGGTTGTTTTGCTGCTGTCGTCTTTGGCTTGTTGGGTCGTTCTGAGAGGATTGCGCTCTGCGGAGCATTTGAGACCGTCGGAATAAACGTTCGGAGCCTATACTGTGTGAGAAGAATGTCTGCGATATTTAGGATCAATCAATCAATTACGCAATTTCTAAAGAGGGTTTGGCCTCATTCCAAGGAAGAACAAAACAGTGGAATGCCCCCCTCCATACCTCTCCATCAATAAAACAAATAAATTCCGCCTGATTTTACTTTCCACTGGGAAAATGGGGTGGCCAGAGGAAGTGAGTAAACTTTTGAACTAGGTGCAGTTGAATTGACGGGTTTAAAGTGTCCAGGCAGGCGGTTCTCGGATGTGCAGGAGGCAGCGAATTCCAGATAGTGGGTGAACGCACGCTGAACTTCGGAAGTGTTGTCGATGATGGCTACTGAGACATTTGCAGTTCAGAGTTTTTGTTAATTGTGTTTATTTGAGGGGAGGTGCTTGGACAATACATTTACTGATCGAGTATGATGCAGATTATCAGCATTTTGCTATTTAGCTGTAATTTATTGAAGATAAAATCGGAAGGCAGTGTACCTGTGTGTCTTCTCAGTGTGTGTGAGTGTGTCTTCACTACGCGCGCGCGTGTGTGCACCTCCCTCATTCTCGAAGCCATGGCCAAACCTTTGGTTTTTTTTTGTTTGTTTTTTTAAGTGTATTGCTATTCCTATCATCTGACGTGTGATGAATTTTCTGTGGATTTATCAGCGGAACGCGACATTTTCAACAATGCATTTTCAAGCTTCATGTTGTAATTAATTCGTCAGGCTTGTCTGGTCATCTATAGATCGGGTAATTTTCCATGCTTTTGAACTGTCCGTTATTTTTCTCATACAACGTAGCTAAGACTAAACGAGACCTTCTCTTTCAGAGAAAAAGAGAGAGAGAGAGAGACAGACAGAGAGAGGGAGACAGACAGAGAGACAGAGACAGACAGACATACAGACTTTTCTCCGATCGTGTGTAATAAATCATATTGTTGTTAATTATGATGCATCTCGCGAGGGTGGTAGACAATTAACACTCAGGACTACACACATTGTGTTACTGAACATTCTAGATACGAAACATATTTGAAATATGAACTCTCCTAACGCCTCATACAAAGTAAAGGTGCAAAGATGGGATAAAAGAGTTGAATTCCTTAGCTGCCCAACTCCTTTTAGTGTAACTTCCCCATACGTGTCTGTCTGCCTCCCCCGCCTACCTCTCAGCCCCTTAATTCCCTCTGAATGCATGATGAAGGAAGGTGGAAGGGAGTGAGGGGGTGGGGGTGGATGAAGTATAGAAACCACCAGGCGTACTGAGAACACAGTGACAAAGTATAATGAATTGAAACATCTCAACTTGTAAGACTTCTTTTGGCCGTGTTTGCCTTAAGAAAGATTTGTCATGGACTTGAAAGCTTGGATTTTATCAGAAAACTCGTTAAAGTCTTTTTCAGTTTTGTGTGTGTGTGTGTGTGTGTGCCTCAGGTATAATTGATGTGGGTAGAGGAATGGAGAATGCCTTGATTAGATAGAGCTGTATAAACGTAATGGGTAATTAGATGAAATCATTATTTTTGTAAGAGATAATAATTATTTCTTGTGTTGTTGATAATCAGGTACAATATAGATGTTATTTAAAAAATAGTATTAGCCGTCTGCATTTTACATTTATTAACTGTATCCATCTTTAGCCACCCATCAGTTCTAGCATGTCCCTAGAACAGAAAAGAAAAAAAGAAATCCTCCCAATTTTCCGAGAAGAAGTTGAGGCAACAGTGCAGTCGCTGAATAAGGGGAAATCAGCGGCAGTGTACAACAAACCCGCAGAATTGCTTCAAGTAGGAGAAGAAGCGATGATTGACGCCCTCACCATTTATTATAACAAGATCTGGCATTGTGGGAAGTGGCCTACACAATGGACCCAGTCGCTTGTCGTCACTCTTCCCAAATAGGGTAACCCTCAGGAGTGTGAAACTTCCGCACCATCGGCCTCATCAGCCATCCCAGCAAAATCCTCCTGAAGTAATATAATACTAAACAGGTTGAAACCCCAAGATGAACAAATCATAGTTGAAGATCAAGCAGGATTCAGGGCAGGGCGAAGTACCACTGAGCAGATTTTCAGCCTCAGAATAATCTGCGAGAAATACCTACAGCACCAACAACATCTATATCATGTGCTTGTAGACTTCAAGAAAGCTTTTGACCGAGTATGGCATGCAGCTCTGTTGACAACCATGAGAGTGGACAACATCAGCCCAAACATTATTTAAGTCATCAAAAGCCATGACAAGTATAACAAGGCTACCAGTGCAGTCCTCCACAACAGCACCATCGGAAACTGGTTCAGAACAACAATCCAGGACGCCTACCCTCCAACACTTTTCAAGGTGTTCCTGGAACGCATCATGTCAGATGCCCTTGCAGATCACGAAGGCACAGCCAGCATAGGGGGTAGAGCAATCTCCAACCTCCGTTTTGCGAATGAAATTGATGTATTGGCTGGAGAGGAACGAGAACTTGAACAGATGGTACAGAGGCTCGACACCTCCTCCAGAGCCTTCATCTCCAGAGAAGACCAAATTGATAACCAACAACACCAATGACATCAACACGAAGGTCACAGTCCAAGGCCAATCCCTCAAAACGGTGCACAGCTTCAGATATTTAGGAGCCATTGTATCAATGGGTCCCGACAAGAAGTCCTCTCCAGGATCGCAAAAACAATTACTGCCCTGACAAGGTTGAATCTAATCCTATCATATCCCTTAACTCGGAGGTCGTAGGGGCACCACAGATGATCTTTTAACCACCGCATTCCATCTTTCCCTGTCCTCAGAACCTTCATGGTCTCGCTCAGTGTCAAACCAGTCCATTCTCGAATGTTGTCCTCCCACCTCTTTTTTGGTCTCCCTCTTCTTCTACCTCCTTGCACCGTGCCTTGCAGGATGGTATTTGCAAGGCCTGGTGACGTGGCCATACCATCTGAGTTTTCATTTCTTCACCACTGTGAGGAGGTCATCGTGTTGTCCAATGGCTTGTGTGATTGTCTGTCTGACTTCGTCGTCGTTGGTGTGCTAAATATAGGAAATGCCCAGAAGTCTTCTGTAGCACCTCATCTCTATGCTTTGTATTCTTCGTTGTGGATCTGCTGTGAGGGTCCATGTTTCGCAAGCGTATAGGAAGATGGAGATGACAAGGGAGCGCAGCAGTCTTATCTTGGAATGTAGACTGATGATCCTGTCTTTCCAAATGGGCTTCAACCTTGCCAGGGCAGCAGTTGTTTGTGCGATCCTGGAGAGGACTTCCTATCGGGACCCATTGTCTGATACAATGGCTCCTAAGTATTTGAAGATATGCACTGTGTTGAGGGATTGGCCTTGGACTTTGATGTCCGTGTTGATGCCATTGGTTTTGTTGGTCATCATTTTGGTCTTCTCTGCACTTATTTCCATTCCATAGGTTCTGGAGGTGGTGTCAAGCCTCTGTACCAGCTGTTCAAGTTTTTGTTCATCTCCAGCCAATCCATCAATGTCATCCCCAAAACGAAAGTTGGAGATTGCTCTACCCCCTATGCTGACTGTGCCTTCGTGATCTGCAAGAGCATCTGACATGATGTGCTCTTGAAAGATGTTGAAGAGTGTTGGAGAGAATAGGCATCCTTGACGCACACCGATTGTTGTTCTGAACCAGTTTCCGATGGCGCTGTTGTGGAGAGCTTCACTGGTAACCTTGTCATACAGGCTTTTGATGACTTAAATAATTTTAATGCTGATGTTGTACAATCTCATGATTGCCCACAGAGCGACTCGGTCAAACGCCTTCTTGAAATCTACGAGCACATGATATAGATGTTGTTGGTGCTGTAGGTATTTCTCGCAGATTATTCTGAGGTTGAAAATCTGTTCAGTGGTACTTCGCCCTGCCCTGAATCCTGCTTGTTCTTCAGCAAAGATGTGTTCAGCTTGGGGTTTCAACCTGTTCAGTATTTTTTTCCGGAGGACCTTGCTGGTATGGCTGATGAGGCTGATGGTGCGGTAATTTTCACACTCCTGAAGGTTATCTTTTTTGGGAAGAGTGATGACATGCGACTGTGTCCATGGTGTAGGCCACTCCCCACTCTGCCAGATCTTGTTACAGATAATGGTGAGGGCGTCAATTATCGCTTCTCCTCCTACTTTTAAGCAGTTCGGCGGGTATGTTGTCCGCTCCCGCTGACTTCCTTTTCTTCAGCGATTGCACTGCTGCCTCAACTTCTTCTCGGAGAATTGGGAGGATTTCTTCTTCTTCTCTGTTCTCGGGACATGCTAGAACTGATGGGTCTCCGTTTGGTGTGTGGTTGTAAAGGTCAGAGCAGTACTCTGTCATCTGTCCAAGACTTGTTGTTTTTCTGTAAGGCATATGCCAGACTTTTTTTTTTGGATCGTGGAGACCTTGGGCTGTTTAACACTTGTCAGCCGTTTCACAGTCTCGTAGGCCTTTTTGCTGTTGTTCTTGTTCAGACTTTTCTCTATTTCCTGGCATTGATCTTCTATCCAGTTCTCCTTTGCTGTGCGCATGCCTTTTCGAATGTCATTGTTGATTTTTCGGTAGGCATCAGCTCCCTGTGATGTGTTCTTTTTCTTTTTCATATCTTTTCGTTTATCACACCGGTACAAAAGTTCAGGTGTGATCCACGGTTTCTTCCTTAGCCGGTGCTTGCCAAGGATCTCCGTGGCGGCATCTGTCACAGCTGAGTTGAAGGTGGTGGTCATGGTGTTGACATCTACTTCACCAGCTCCCAAAATGAGCAGTGGTGCAAATTTTCCCCCAATTGTGGCCTGAAATATTTCTGCCACCTCCGGGTCTTGCAGTTTGTCCAGGTCGAACTTCAGTCTAGTGCACTTTGCTGTGTTTACTCTCTTCAAGTGGAGACGGAAGGACGTCATCACGAGATCGTGGTCACTTCCGATGTCTCACCCTGGAAAAGTGCATATCCTGCCAATGTTGATGCTTAATCTGAAGCGTTTCTTGACAATGATGTAGTCGATCTGGTTGTGATGCTCCCCGCCGGGACTGTTCCTTGTCCATCGTCTAGATTTTTTATGGAGACGAAGCGTGTTTGCCAGAATCAGATTGTTGTATCTGGCAAACTCCAACAGTCTCCGACCCCTGTCATTTGTCTCGTTGTTGCAGTGGGGTCCACATGTGTCTCCCCAGTTGTGGTGCGCATCTTGACCAACCTTGGCATTCCAGTCGCCTTCCACTAGGACTATATCCTTCTTCGGCACTTGGTCAAGGACAGCCTGTAGATTTTCATAGAAATCCTCCACTTCGCTGTCGTCATAGTCTGATGTCGGGGAATAGTCCTGGATGATGGTGATGTTGAAAGGGGCTACTCTCAGGCGGATGGTAATGAGTCTACTGGAGACTGGGCGGCAACCCATGACATTGATTAGAATGATCTTGTGGACCAAAAATCCAACGCCGTGTTCGTGCCTGTAATCTCTACCGCTGAAATAAAGCTTGTGTCCTTTGTTGGTCGTTGTTTCACCTAGACCTTTCCAGCGCAGTTCACTGACGCCAAAAACATTCCATCGATAGTGGTTCAGCTCGTTGGCCAGTTCTTCTAATTTTCCTTCCGCAGTTAGGTTCCTGACATTCCAGGTTCCTATGACGATGTTGTTTCTGGTGCGGATCTTGCTAGGTTATCCATCAGTAGAACACTTATCACCACAAGGTTGAAACCCATTTGAAAAAACAGGATAATCAGACTACACTACAAGGTAAGGCTGCTGCGCTCCCTTGTCATCTTCCTCTTCTTACACGCTTGCGATACATGGACTCTCACAGCAGACAACTTATGTTACAACTTATGTTAATATGATGAATAAAAATTGATACAACAACAAAATCACAGCAGACCTACAACGAAGAATGCAAGCATGGAGATAAGGTGCTATAGAAGACTTCTGGGCATTTTCTATACCAGCACATCACCAACGACGAAGTCCGTCAATCACACAAGCCATTGGACAACACGATTACCTCATCACAGTGGTAAAGAAACAGAAACTCCGATGGTATGGCCTCGTCACAAGAGCATCAGGTCTTGCAAAGACTATCCTGCAAGGCACGGTTCAAAGAGTCCATACTAGAGGAAGACAGAAAAAGAGGTGGGAGGAAAACATTCGAGAATGGACTGGCTTGACATTGAACGCAGCTATGAGGGTTGTTGGGGACAGAGAAAGATGGAGTACGCTGGTTAAACGATCATCTTTGGTGCCTCAACGACTTTGGAGTTACGGGATATGATAGAAAGATAGATCAGAAAGATAGATCCTTAACCGGGAGAAATATAAACCATTTCTTTTCACTTTGTTCTTTACGGAGCTAATCTGTATTGGGTTTTTTAAGGTCAAAGCCTAGAACTTTTGAGCCCATATCGAATTCATTAGCAGCTACAGTACTTGCCCACACCAGTTGCCTCCTCCCTACTCCCCCCCCCCCCCTGTCTATCTTTCTCTTTCTCTCTCTTTCTCTTTCTCTCTCTCTCTCTCTCTCTCTCTCTCTCTCTCTCTCTCTCTCTCTCTCTCTTACTCTCTCTTTCCATTTTCCTGCTACAGCATCCTCCAACCCCCCCACCCTCTCCCTCCATCGCTCAACCCATCTCCCCCTTCCTTCTCACTCCCTTCCATCCTTCATTCTCTCTCTCCACTCCAAATCTCTCACCTATTGCTCATTATAGGCATCGAGTTTGAGCAGGTCGGTCGCTCCGATTGTTTGGGGTTAAGTGAGGACCCCCAGGAAGGCATATAGTTGATCTCAGTGCACATATTTACGTACAGTGAAGGTGTCCGGGGGCCATTTACTGACAAATGCTGCTCCTTTGTGTCATGTTACCTACCCCTTGTTTGACTATAGGGTTCAAGACCTATTACTCAATGACCGTCGCCTTTGTACTGTGCATGATAATAATACTATAGCAGTATTAGTGTATGCGTCAAGCGTCAAGACCACTTTCAACCGCCCAAGACAACCAAGCCATCATAATCCATGTAGATGTATGCTTGTTGATTTGAGCATGCCCCCTTGTCCTTTTATTTAACGTGGCGCAGCGGCGACAAGAAAGGTGGACCACCACCGTTTTATGAGCTTTTAAAGAAAATGGACTCCTGCGAGTGAGAGAGGTCTGCCTTCACCAAGGAGAATTGAACCCAAGTTTTCCACACACCAGGCGAGAATTATACCAATGAGCTAGTTCTATCCCGTTTCCATCGCTTTGTTTGTTTGTTTTTTTCTCTCCGACTGCTACCTGCATAAGACTGGGAAGATTATAGTGAGCTCCAGTCAGCTGCGTGTTTGGAATTTTCAACCAATACAAATTCGCCTGTATGTTACGTTTCATTTACAAGTTTGGTTGACCAAAGCGATGAAGGTCTATTACACTATGACCTACGCATTTCCACTTTGTTTGTAGATTATAGCCACACGACACTTTCGCATATAGGTGACTACTGGACCGATTTATACTGACACCAGCGGGCCAGTTGTTGGTAAAGGGGAAAATAATATGATCACACGTTGACCAATCTGGGATTCGAACCAGCGACCGTTACTAGCAAGACGCTCTTACCAACTGAGCTACCCGGCCCCGCATTTCCACGACCGTTTGTCCTTTTTATACTACTCCTGGCGTAAGAGACTTGGAGACCAGATCATTTTTACTACCTACCTGTCAGTCATGCACACGATCCCAATTATCCTGTGTCGTCCCATGTTACCTACCCCTATATTGACCAAAGAAATAAAGACCTATTACATACACTATGGCCTTTGAATGTAGATTTATAGCACTGTTTTACCATTGTGTACTGCTCCCGGCGTTAAGTGCTGGGGAGATCAAATGAGCTCCTACTTCGTAAGCAAGGAAGTTGAGCATCGCCTACATAAAGCTGGACCAGATAATAGTGAAGACTTTAAAGCAGCATTTCTTCTCCGATGGAAAGATTACGGGAACCTCTTATTCTTTACCAATGTTGCTTTTGAGAGTTCAGTTCTTGAACTTGCTGCATCCTGGTTTCAGTTCTGTGCCTGAGTGTTGAGCACTATGCGTGGGTCCGGAGGTATATTGTTTGGACGACTTTTATGATGATGAATTACTAGGAACAGAGGCTTTCGCTTTGCAATTAAGACAGACCAATGGCGATTATTTTTGTATTCTTCGCGATAGTCAGTATTTTTTATAGGCAATGGAAGAAGAGGAGAAAGAAGATTGCGCATGTGATGATTTGTGATAATGATGATGAAAGATGATGATAATAATAATGATGACCACGATGATGATGACGACGATGAAAGAGGCATTGCTCTTTCGTGTTTCTTTGCTTTGTTTTGCTAAGAATAAGACTATCAAGCCTTGCCTTTTCGCACTCTATCCATGTCCCAATAGCTTCTAAACTTTCCAAGGTTCAAGGTAACTTCGGGGAGATGAAGCTCGTTAACCCTAGCATGTTCTGTTGTCCATTTTCAATCGAAACTTCGTATTTACAAGCATTTCTTTTACGTTTAACATGCAAGCCCCTCTCAATGTATCTAAGGAAAAGTCATGTTTGCCAAGACTTGTTTTGCTAATTTGTGTTAGCATGTAACCTTAATGTCAAAATTGTCCCTATAAAAAGTTATATTTACAAGGACCTTTCGGTTATTTGTGCGTTCTTTTGCAATTTTTAGTGTGTTCTTTTGCAATCGCTTTGTGCAGTCTGCAACACCCTACAGGGCTTCGGCCTTGATTTTGTTATTCATGGCGCACTGAACAATAATAGCGGGTAGACAGTTGCTACGGACGCGCTTTCTTGTTTTCGCTGCCTCGGGTGACGTTGCTAGGATGACGACACTTGTGAGGTCATTACAGCTAGCGAGCGTCACCGCACGAGGCTGTCTTGGTTTAGTTTGTAGTATTCAGTGAAGATTGAAGCGGAAAGAAGATGTGCGCTTATATTCTGAATGGGCCGTCGCATCAGCTGAGGTATCGACAGTCGGTGTCAGATGATGGCTTCGGCCATGACCCACAAAGGTTAAACTATGCCGTAGTGTGACTTTTAATAAATTAATTAACTCCCTTGTTTAGGTGAAATCAGAGTTAGCAGAAGCAAGGGATTAATCAATTGTCTACGAAAGTAAATTTAACTGTGCATGGGCCAAGAGAATTTTATAGTTTTAGACTTTTAAAAAAAAAAAATTATGGGATGGTAGTGGTGGTGATGGTAATGATTATGATTTGTGGAAGTAGTGTTAGTGATGATGATAAAGATGGTGATGATGATGATTGATGATGATGATGATGATGATGATGATGATGATGATGATGATGATGATGTGCAGCGCGACATTTATTGCATCACGCCTGAGTAGTCACACTAGTGTGCATGCGGGAGAAAGCAGACACAACAGGATGATCAAACAGAATGATTGCCGCCATCAAAGCTGAAACTGAGAAAAGCTCCATTTAAATGCCCTTGTTGTTGTGTTGTTGTTGCTGTTGATGTGGTTAAGATCTCTGCCCTACGGCTGAAAGGTTACAGGAAATCCTTGTATGGCATTTTCCCTAGGAGTAGCCTTCATAGGTATTGATATGACATGCAAGGGCTGTGGGCATCATGCAGGGCCGGACCCAGGGTGGGGGGGGGTTTACCTGGGTTCCGGACCTACCCCACTCCCCACCCCCACCCCCGTCCTCCAAACTCAAAATAAAAAAAGAAAAAAAAAGTAATTTTTAATGCAAAGAGTTTCAATTTTTTAAAAATTGTTTTTAAAACATTGCAGTTTTTAGTCACTTTTGGTCCAAGGTACAAAGAGTTAGTTATAGACAATTCAACGGAAATCCATTTCAAGGGATCCGTTGAAACGTCTAAAGCGTTTTCCCGTTAAAACGACCAAGTAACCCAACCCCTAAGCCTAAATTAGTAAATGCAGCCATATTTTCTTGTTCTGGCCGCAAGCCTCTTCCAGCACCTTCACCTTAATACTGCCCTAATCCCCCAAAAACGACTTTTTAGAAACATTAATTAAGATTCTAAGTTGATAATTATGAACACAGCGTTCGTTGCCTGGTTTGGTGAAGTCAGCAAAATGGCAAATGCTTTGACAACTGATGTTATTGTTCCTCGTCAAGCATCCCGACAGACTCTCCGTGACAACCAACCTGCGGCCTCTCCAGAAGAATATTTTAAGATTAGCATTGCCATTCCTTTCTTGGAACACCTGTCAACCGAACTGGACTCGAGGTTCAAAAATGCTGACCTAGTAGTTGATGGTCTCTGTCTGGTGCCAAGCACTTTAATAGACAACCAGGATGGTTTCATGCAGGTTCCAGAAGGGGTGAAGACACTGGCAATGTTGTGGGAGTCTGACCTACCAGACAATGCTACCCTTGATGCAGAATACTGACGGTGGGTTTGCAAATGGCGAAGTGCTGCTGAGAATGCGACAGCTATCATCCCATCCACAGCATCAGAAGCACTGAAACATTGTGAAATGGATTTTTATCTTAACCTGTTCATCATGCTAAAGAACCTTTGCACCCTGCCTGTCACTACTGCCGAGTGTGAGCGTTCAAACGGTCAGTTGCGCAACCTGAAAAACTACCTGCGCTCTACAATGGGGCAACAGAGACTCAATGGACTTGCTTTACTGAAAGTGATATTGACTTCAAGGAGGCAGTGAACTGTTTTGCCAGAAGATACAATTCACAAATGGTACTAATGCCGAGGAACCTAGTGCAGCAAGACTGAAAATGAAAGCAGGGCGGTGATGTTCATAAACTACAAGGTAAAGCTTTATACCGTTAACGATCAACAAAAAGTAGTGAATAATAATAGTATACAAAAAATCTCTGCTGATAAATAAATGTTTGTGTGTGTGTGTGTGTGTGTGTGTGTGTGTGTGTGTGTGTGTGTGTGTGTGCGAGCGCGCTTGTGTGTGTGTGTGTGTTTGGGAAGGGGGGGGAGAAAAATAGTGGAAGGGTGTTGTTTGTGAGTGTGTGCCTGCGTGCGTATGCAAGTAGTGGAAATTTCTCGCGCTCTAATTTTGCGGTTCCGGTCCTGTCATTGACATCGTTCAACAGACATATCAGTGCGTTTGTATTGATTTTCATATTGTATCTTGCGCAATTTTTTTTTCTCTCTCTCTTTTTATTTATTTCTCACTTTATATCAATCTTTTTGAGAGACATATAGGATTTTACGAGAATCTTGATCTTCACTGACCTTAAAATATTTAACTATTCATCGTGGGAGTTCAATCATTGACAGTTGGATAGCAATATGATTCTATGACAGGTCAGATTTAAGCGACCCATTACCAGGAAACCATTGTCGTAGAACCGTCGGACTTTGGAGTCACAAGATTTATTGAATTGACCCCAGCGATCTTGACCTTTGAAGTAGAACAAATACGATGGCAGAGGGGCTGGCCACGAACGTCGAACCTCCAAAATGTTTCTATGAAGGTTGGTCAAAATCTTGATCTCACTCGAACCACCCAAACTACCAACTTGCGGCGTCAAGCTCACTGTCAAGTTCCACGGACAACTGAGTCACCCTTATGGACCTAAATGTAAGCGTGATTAATGGAGCTTGTCACCTGCCCTAATGACGGAATGGCGTGCAGAAAATGAACCATCGCTTAAAGAATCATTGCAGAAAGTCGACTCCAGGGATCGTAGTCCGTCGCCACAAAGATGCGAACCCATGCGAGCATGCGTGCATCCTTGCGAGCCTTCTACCACTGAGCGACTCTGCTTCTCTTGCAGTTACTGATCTTCTGCACTTTCTCCTTCGCGATTTCATAACCCTGGAGAAGACCTAGCTATAAAGTAGGCGTGGTGCTCAGAAAATTAACAATTATACTATATTAGGACACGATGTGTTCCGTGTGAACTTCTTGAGCTCTCTTGGTCTGATAATAATCGTCTGCGGACGCGACTACTATTTACAGTTGATACTGATGTTATGCAGACACTCTCATTTCACATTTAAATGTATTATAAACAATCAATTTTCAAAATGTTACACTAATAACAACACGAGAGGACAACTTCATAATATAGTTAAAGAAATTAAAGAGTGGTTACAATCAACGGAGATAAAACCTCA